>CABFOQ010018633.1:0-73183 GCA_900660455.1 Gephyroberyx darwinii | reverse complement strand
TGGGGAGGGCTGTGTGTGTGTGTGTGTGTGTGTGTGTGTGTGTGTGTGTGTCTGTGTCACACACACACACACACACACACACACACACTCAGTGCACTGTGAGGTTCCCTGGGCGTCAGGTAACTGAAGAGGTCCCTGTGCAGACAATAGGGGTGAGGCATGACCCCTTTGGAATGGAATGTGTCCAAAGTCTCTACTGTGGTCCAACTGCGTCTGTGTTGCCATTCTTTGAGTGCGTCAGTGTCAGTTCCAAAGTTTATGTGTGACGCATGGTACATCTTTGGTGTGATGACAATGAATTCACACATATTGTCCTGAAAAACGACTCCTTCCCCAGTAGGGTTATAGCAGTACCTTGTAATCCTTGACAAAAACAATCAATTCCAATTTGAGAGAAGAAATGGGTAAATTCAGATTATTTGTTGGAAAAAAAACAACTCAAATCATGCATACGCATGTTTCTTTGAGTGGATGCACTTGCAGTTAGACACATTCTCTCTCTGCTGTTCATGGTCCCACATTATAATGTCATACTCACTTTGACAAACCTGGCATGCAACATGCTGTGATGCCAAGTGCTGTATGAAACCCCTGTAGCACAATGCCGGATTAAGTGATGCCTATTGGTTTAACTGCATTCTCAAGCGCAAGGAAAGTAAATGTATATTTATAAGTGCCTATAGGTGCTTTAAAGCCTAAACCCCTTATTAGCAGTCTTTCTGCTATTCAACCTTTGAGATGTAATCATGAAAGCAGTAACGTATTGTTTCCACATTACTTGTTATGACGACGCAACTGTTGCATACTGTTCAGATTGTTTTTAACTTCCAGGCTGAAGAAATGGCACTGGTCTTGCTCATTGAACTGAATTTCACACCACTGCATATTATAAAAAGACCTAACGCATACATCATCTCTGTTTGCCTTTCTCTGAATATTGCAGATATAAAAGGTACTTTCTTTACAAAACATTTTTTGTCATGTATTGATTAGCCACTGCAGTTGCAAATGTTAACACATTAGCGAGCCTGTAACACACATAACTGCATCCTAACACAAGTTTACACAAGTTTTAAAATTGTGAGCACAACAATAAATGCAGGAATCTTAAAAAAACCATAGGTAACCCTTCCTTTTACAGTCACCAAGTACTAGGTGTTTAACTGGTAAATGATAAGAATAGAAAGTAATTACAACTGTAACTAAGTAGGTATTAGAAACATGAAATATTTGATATTGCTCTGGTATAGCTTTTATTACACAACAATTGTTCATGGCTCTACCCTCTTGGAAAGGTTTATTAAGTTTACCTGGAGTGTACAAGAAAGTATTGATGGAGTTACCCGATCATGTGTAGGGGATTACACAATAATACACTTAGAGGCATGACTATTGCACGATGCAGAAAGATGGGGGTATTTGCTTCAGCAGGGAAAATATAAGTGCTGTTTAATTCATTTTTTCTAGAGTAGAATATTGTGTTTCGTTTCACTGCTCACTTTGACTGCTCTGTAACAAAACTTCAAAACTGCTTGGCAGCCATTTGTGTTTGTCTAGTGCCAGCTGATGGTAGCCTGTTTTGCTACTGTAGCTTGACTACTTTGTGGTTATCCCAAACAGAATAAATACTGCATGCCTAAACACTAAATCTCCTTTACTGTCTTGTTGTAGCAAAGGTATTCACTCAACACAACATTTTTACATTCATAAATTTACCAGCGCAAGTTCACACAGTGTCTGATGGCAGGTACATCAAGCAGATGTGAGCACGTCGGAGTTGCATTTTATACTCCCTTGCTACCCCATACTGATTAAAGCTACACCCTTAAGCAACAAACTGCTTTGGTAGTTCTACTTTGTTGTGACTGAGAGAATCACTCAACCAAAGCATTTTTACATGAATAATGTTTGCTACAGCAGCGGGAGCTCACAAAAATTTGGTGTTGTGTGTATACGTGCGGAGGGGGGTGCTGCAGGTGTTTGAGCCCCTGCCCCGTTGCCCCAAAGTGCCCCTTTCTGGTGATATAAATTGTATTTTAATAGTTATGACAGTTTTCATTAAAAAAACAGTGACAGTCGTCACTGAGTCGTTGTTGATGGTGTGATGATTGGGGAGCACAGTTGCTGAAATATTTGCGACAGACATTACTAAACTATTTTAGATTTTAAGGCTGCTGTGGCTGTACTAGCATATCTAGCAGCTAATTGAATATATCTTAATAGTGCATGTTGCACATACAGTGCTGAGAAATGCCTTCAAAAGAAAGAAGAAAAATGAAAGAAAGATGAGAGAAGCAGCCAGACAACAGGTGAGAGGCTGACAGTCAGAGAACCATGTTAGTCAGGGCAGCCTAAACAGGGTGATGACACCAATCAGAGGCTCAGAGTCCTATATAATACAGTTCCATAGGGTTTAGACTCACTTCAGATGGTGTTTTATACCAAAGTATGAAAAATGATAATATTGGAAAGAATAAAAATAGCAAAGCGGCTTCAAAACTACTGAAAAATAACAGGATAAATAACTTCTATGAGATTAGTGGCATTATATTTAATTCCCATTCATTCAATTCCATTTAAAATATTGCCAGTTTAGAGACAGAAAATGCAGAGGTGATGGAGACTGGAAAAGACATAGAAAGACATGAGCTGGAGCCAGTTAGAGAGCAGATGGATGTGGAAAGAAAGGAGTTGGAGACGGACACAGAACAGGCTGAGACAGAAAGAGGAGAGATGGAGTCAGACAGAGAAATGGAAGCAGCAACAGCAGAGGTGGAGAGGGGAAGATAAGTGGAGACAGAGGGAGAGGAAGAAGAAAAACAGAGGTGGAAAAACAGGCACAGACAGAAGTAACAAAAGAGTCAGCACAATTTGATTACTTGCTTCAGTTCAAAAAATCCAACTGGTCCAACCAGATTACAAAGGTACAGAATTACATTAAATTAAATATGAAGCTAATCTTCTCTTTGCAAACACAATTAGACCATGTCAACACATGAATTTCCCTCAAAATCATTCCTCATTCCTAAAGCACTGGTATGATGAAAATCCCTGGTTAGAATTGTCCAATAAATAGAATTTATTGGACATGCTGGTAATAGGACATACTGCTGGTATATTTGATGATTACCAATTGTAATCAGCAAATACAAGAGTCCTGGCAGGTGGGAAATTTAAGAATTTGTCTTAGCCTACTATTTCTGTAACAGTACAGGGTTAAAGAGAACTGGTAATCTTTAATGCTACTACCAAGAGCATATCAAAGAAAATTGAGCAATTCCATGCCAAATCCAACATATCTCCTGTAGATATGTTGGATTACAGATGTCCTTTTTGTCATTTGAGCCCCGGCCCCTGAAGTAGGCTTTGCTGCCGGTTACATCATACCTTAGGGTTTTGTAAACTGAATGAATGCTGCATTTATAAACACCGAATTGCTTTTCGATTCTATTGTAAGTAAGCTATTTGCTAAACAGAAGCATATTTTGCATTTGTACATGTTGCCCGACAGTATTTGATGCACAGTGCATCAGCCCGATGCTTCCGTGAAATGCTTACATCTTGGTAATGCATTAATATAGAACAGTGATAAGACTACTCCATCAGAGCCACGCAGTTATCTGAAATTAATCAACATCCCTCCAGCCATTCAGAAGTGAGTATTCACCCAGGTCATGCTTTCAAAGTGTAATAAAGCTGGTTAAATATAAAATGGATGTGATCTTTTAAGGATATTAGCAGCATTATTGAGTTTTGCTCATCTTCAGTGGCTAGCACTTCCATCCATCACAGAGAACTTTAGTTCCGTCACTATTGCCACGGCAGACACTTTGAATTAAGATGGATTTACCTAATAACTCTTACTGCCTCCATAGTACATGTAAACACTTATTTTCACTTATATTTATTTTTTCAGAACACAAGGTCAGTTTTGCCATTTCAGCATAGGCAGCGTATGGCGGTAGGAGCTGAACCTAAGTCAGCCTTAACTGTTGGGGATCCTATTTCCTCCCCATTAGTGTTGTCAAATTACTACTACCTATCTATCTATACCTATCATGCTAGATTCCTTTTCAATCTCTGTGCTTTACAATTCTGTGCCTTTTCCCCTTAAATATGACAGGATTTTAATTCTTTAATTCTTGATTTCAATGTTCATATCTGCATCCATCCTCTAGCTAGAGAATTCTCCAGTCTTTAAGGGTCTTTTAACCTTGTTCAATCTCTAAATGAACCAACTCACGTCAACTCAATCAAGTCATACTCTTGACTTTGTTCTGGCATCTATTGTAGCCCAAGATGTCTGCGTGTCTGATCATAAGGCTATTTTCTTTGATTTTGTACTGCGTCTCCGCACTCCTAAACCTTATGCTCCTGTTTGCTCCAGCAGCCTTAACCCCTCAACGGCCAGAAAGTTCTCTGAATGTTTTAGCTCAGTGCCCTTCACCAATTTTACTGATGCCTCTGTATCTCATTTAATACAGAAGAGCTAATCTCTCTTTTTAACAACACTTATTTAGCCATTTTAGACTCTGTTGCTCCTTTTAAATATGAAACTTTTAAAAGCCCACCCTCTCCCTAGCCAAATCATAGTACTAGAGCCATAAGGAGAAAGTGCAGAAATGCTGAGATTTTAAAAGACCTTTTAATCAAATACCAGCAGGCGGTCAAGGATGCAAAAGCAAAATATTTCTCTGATATCATTGCCAAACACAACCAGAACTCCTGAGTCCTCTTCAATACTATAAATTCAGCAATCAACCCACCCCATTGCCCCAGCCGTGAGTCCTCCCAAATTCTTTATAAATAAGGTCAGTAATGTGAGGTCAAGTATTTAATCTGTCTGCAAGCCTAACAACAACTCCGTGAAACCGTGCTGTGCTCAGCTGCTTTGAACCTATTATTCTCCTTCAGTGCTTGAGAAAACAATCTCTGCCTTAAAGTCTTCCAAGCTGTCCTCTTGTTATCCCTTTTTAGTACAGCTGGCCCATCATAAATAGCTTGACCACTGTCTCTGTTCCATCCTGTCTGAAACATGCAGTAATCCAGTCCCTCTTTAAAAAACAACTCAGACCCACAATTCCAAACAATTTTAGACTCATTTCAAAGCTTCCTTTTAATCTAAAGCATTGGAGAAAGTAATGTGAACATGAAAAATACACCGCCAAACAACAAAATGGACCCAGTAATAGGGAGCCAGAGTTGCCAGCCTCTGGTTCACTTCTGCCTATTGTAATCAAATCTTCTAAAACCTCCTTGATTAGATTACTTTATATAAGCAAACTACTATTTATATATTTATTCATTGCTTTATAAGTACAAACTTTTGCATGCAAACCTCTTTCAACAAAATAGAAATGTTTATATCTTATGATTTATTATATAACTGAGAGTGCTGCCAAAAATACTTCATTAAGTTGATATAAGACGTGCCCCCCTCTTGTCTATGGTAGCTCACACTAACCACCTGGCCACTAGTACACCAGTGGGCGTATTTGTTCTTTAAGCTTAGTATGGGTATTAAAGGAAAAATTCTGGTATCATGACAACACTGCTCCGCAAGCAAACCACTCCCTTTGTAAACACAGTGTCTGTGGGGTTTAAAGAGCATTTTAAATGCACTTTTGAAGTATATTGCAATCAGTGACAGTTGCAAGGTAAGCAAACCCGATTCAAAAGCACTGACAAATAAAGCTAAGACAGACAAATAGAATAAGGTGAAAGCCCTACCAGAAGGCTCTCTGCAGGTACAGTTATCTCTCACATAGTGTTCAGGCGGAGAATAAAAGACAGGAGATTGAAGTGAGCCTTTTCTTTTGAACACATCGTAACTCTCACCTAAAAAAAACACATCAATACATACCGCTGAAATGTATCACCAGCTGTCCATCAAAAAAGCTGCTATTGTCATCAAGTTCTTGGTACTTTGCTCCACCAGCAATCTTACAAGAGCACATTCATTTAGACCCATTCTAAATTTAAGAAAGCAGCTCACAGATGGTGCTCTCTCTATCTGCCCCATCTTTTATAAAGAGACTTCATTTAAACTGAGCCATGAAGTCTTTTTGAAGCGATGGTAAGGATAAAAGGGTTAATCCTTAATTCGAACATGAGCCTAAGAAGACACCTGCCACAGAAAGCGAAGGCTTGGGGTTGGAGAGCTTTTTCACTTTCAAATTGATTAGCAGATGACTTACAGTCACTTCGCTGCATCGTATATGCTGCTTGACAATGCCTCAGCAACACAGCCTCTCAAAAGAATATCACAAAACCTTTCCAACTAGTTCTGCGAGATGATCAACTGTGCCACATTAGGTCTGTACTTGTTCCCCAATTTGACATTTTGGAATCTGTACATCTGAGCTCTAGCTGTATTTTGAGGCCATAAAACGTTTAATTTATATTCTACGATTAATTAAGATAGATTGTCACTTTGAGGTATAACAGATGTGATTTGCCAAAATCCTATTTCTCACAGCTCTTAGCATTAGACATACCAGTAATTGATTTACTTGAAATATACTCTCAAAGCATCACAGCAAGAGATTTCTTAATAATAAAAAGATTAGTCTTTATATTACCCTCTGTATGATAGGATGTTGATAGAATTCAATATGCTTACTATAAAAGAATAAAAGAGGCACATTAGAAAGGGCTGCTCTTACAAACCCAAGGCCAGTGAGACTGTGCTACAGACTGCACAAACACAAAACATCCTAAAGCTGTATCACCAACGAGAGAGGACACGAGCGGTATAACAAGTATCTGTATCTTCCATGATGTTGTTACATCTGTCAGCGAGTACCGTCTGGGGAAAACAGAGTGGCTTTGACCCTAATGCCTCCTGACAATTTGGCCACTGCTCTTCATTTGCTTTACTACTAAGCATATGTCAACTGTTTGGGTAACAGATCTAGCAAGGGGATTTTGTATGTGTATCAGTAAATATTGTTGTTAATATTACACACAAGAAATCTATGATATTTAATGTCATTTCTTTGTCCCTTTCTTTCATAACTAAATGCATAAAAAAGCAGTTTAGGACTTCACATGGTTAGAAGTTAGGTTTATGGTGAAAGCTGTTCTCTACTTGATCTGTTCAGACAAAGGTGCATTAATTCTTGGTGTCTGTTAATGTCCTGGATAAACAAATATACTGCAGGTAAGAGTAGTGGGACAGTACAATAGAGTATATTGCAACATAAGAACTCTGTTTGAAACTTTTAATGATTCAGTGCTAAGTAAATGGACTTGACTGAACAAGATAGATTAGTCACAAGGAAATATTTAAGTGCCTCCAGCTGAAGGAGGTCATTGAAAAATTTGCAAACCATGGTGTAAGACTGATGATCTCCTGTCCTGAGTGCAGCTACTGTGAAGGAGTCTGACAGAACATTAATATGTACATGGCCTCAATCTGTTTTCAGAATTGACCAAGAGCACAGTGGTAGGAGTAGAGGAGGCAGGGGGTCAAGTCGCCCATCTCTCACCCTCTGTGGAGATGGGATAGAACAATGTGTACATCGAGAAACTCACAGTATATAGTTCAGGTTGTTTTACTGATTGCTGTCATAAAATGTCACCATTTTCCATACACTGTAAATACATTGTAACAATATCCATTGATGATGGGATTTATAAGTAACAAACCCCCCCACAAAGGACCACATGTAATCTGCATAGTTGTTAAATGTAAAGGCTTTACATTACAGTCAGTTAGCAGACGCTTTTATCCAAAGCGACTTACAGTAAGTGCATTCAATGTAGGTAGGCACGAGAACTACTAGTCACCACAAATTGTAAGTGCCTCTCCTCCCCAAACAAGCATCTAAGAGCAGAACCAGTGCTAAGGTAGAAGTGCATTAAGCTATCTATATATATTTAAAAAAACCAATATATATATACATATAAACAAATAACAAAACAAAACAAATAAGCATGTGCTAAGAGGAAGAATCAGGTAGTATTGGTAGAAAAGTTGGGTTTTCAGAAGATGGGCAGCGACTCTGGGGAGTTCATTCAACCACTATGGAGCCAGGACAGGAAAGAGCCGTGACCGGGTAGATCGGCACCATACATAATGATTCCAACTAGAAGGTACTCTGAGAGTGCAAAACTCTGCTAACTTGAACAATTCTACAACTTGCTGTTACAGCCAAAGACATCATTCCTATCATTTCAATTTTAAGTTAAATTGATTTCTTGACCCTGCAAACATATCCTCCAAGTCTCGATTAGTTTCATAGATACTATACTATAAAATACAATTGTATATATCGGAAAGCTTTTGTTCACTCTGAAAGAAATTCATCTTTTTAATTTTGAAACATATGGAGGGTATTAAGTATTTATATCGATTTTTCCTTCAGTGGCACATAGAAATCAGCCATCTTTGAACCATTTTGTTGAACTTTGTGGGCAAGCAGCACCTTACCCAAGCCACGTCACAGCGCCTTGCATTGATCGTTTCAGAAATATGGAGGTGGAGCCACTGATAATCCTAACATGAGTTTTGAGCGGTGAACTGGTTATCCATCTTTCATGAATGACTAGGGTACCGAATGAACAAATGGTACACAGATTAAAAGTGGCACATAAACCACCAGTGTGAAACCTGAATTAAGAACATTAACAGATTCTTTAGAGTTCAGCATGCTAGTGGGCATTTACTCTTTTCTTGATTTTAAAAAAACTGTGAAGGCTTCATTCAGAGGTCTTGAGTGAGAGAGAAGACATGAGTGATTTGATTTGCTATGCACTTTCATTATTAACAGTTGGCTGAAATCAATTGTTTCCACATGATGTTTATTCAATTATATGGACAAATAGATATTCTACAACTGCAATGTCACATAACAGGATGAAGCAGACACCATAACAGACAGAATGCATTATTTATTTGCAGTCTCTCTCTCTGTCTGAAAGTTTTGTTCCATTTTATATCGATTTAAAAAAAAAAACTGGATGGGTTTTTGAAAATTACATTTTTTTTCCTGTTTTGATTTCACTCCAACTGAAAAAAAAAAACTTTAAAAAAAAAAAAAAAAAAAAAAAAAAATCTTTTTTGACAAATCTTTGTCTGGAAAACAAAATGTTAGTGACTCCAACCCCTGAACACCTGCATCCAAGACTGGAGTAATACAATGGCATCTATAGCCAGCTATAGCAGCCATTTCCTTAGTATTCAGTCGATTACTCTGCATGCCAAGTATGTAAAATAAACCACAGCGATAATTTCACTCCCAAGCACACCATTTCCTGGTCTGTTTTGTCGAATGCTCTATTCTGCAACAGTGATCTTAAGATAGAATGCAGAGGATGTTCAGACCAAAGTATCAGATGAACAACAATGTTATTTTTTCTTTTTGACAAACCTTGACCAAAACTTTTCCGTAGCAGTGACTGCATAGTTCTACCTTAAAATTCAAATAATACAAAATGCAATGTGTTATAATTATAGGATTCATCACATGTGTTGAAATTAATTCAGGTTGTCAGTTCCTAAACAGTTTTAACACTATCTTATCTGGCACAAATAAATCATTATGCTACACTGAACAGACTCTGTGCAGATGTCCCATTCATGTTCATCAACTTCATTTCCTCATGTCTTCATTCCTGTTTGAACAACTCACTTCTCTGCCATTGCATTAGATTCATAAGTTTAAAAAAGAGAGTCTGTGGAGAATATATAGCAGAGGATATTACCGACTGGAAAGTGAGAACCCCTACTAATGAAAATCTTGGCACTTCCTTCCTCTTCTGTGTAATTAAACTGAATTTGTGAGTCAATAAAACTGGAAGACTAGATAATTGTTTTTCACTTTGATTAGGCTTTGTGGACTAAATGGGGAATGCAATGCACCAATGAGTCAAACATTCACAGAATTTTTAAAATAACTTTGCTTTTAGTGTTTGATGGGAAGTGTCATTTCTTAATGGACTGCAATCTAGACTAAAATCATGAGGCCTTAGCCTAATTGGATTTTTCTTCTGCATCACAAAAGGCATGTGTCACACCAAAGGCTGTAGCTTCATATTTTATCACTTTACTAAACCATTTAGGTCAACTTAGAATTTTAGATAAACTTTGACTCAACATAATTACCTACAATGTGAATAACATAATATACCACCAACAAAAAAAGGCATAATTTGACATCTTAACATGTATGTATTTACAAGAACAGTCCACAAGAACAATTGAAATTCAGCAGGAAACGAATTATTTGGAAGTAACTTAGAAATGTATTGAATGCTATGGATATCGGTTCTATAAGCCTCTCCCTCACAGTGGGTGAATAATTTCATTTTGAACAGTGAATTCTTCCAGTCACTATCAGTGCAATCAGTGACAGCTTCTAGAGACTTTATGATTGCTGGACAGATTAGAGGACTCTGGTGTAAATCAGAGTCTGTCATCCAAGAACTAACAAGTGCTTCAGCAATCAAACATGTATTCTCCAGGGACAAAAAAAACACTCTTTGATTGCAGGGATTGAGAATTTTAAGACATCGCAATGATAACATCTGTGGTGAATTCCCAACTGGGAAAACGGCAGTAATGTAACAATGATACAGTAAAACCTCACACTGTGTGACACCACTGGTTAGGATCTCATTACGACACATAAATACTTCTAATTTTATAGCTTCAAACACCCACACTCAGCACAGCTATGTGACACGATTTCACACAAGAGGTTGAATTCCTGTTTAGGATGATATGTTGAAGGGATTATGTGCCAACATTTAGTGAAGTTATGGGAAACAGGCGGTCCGTGGGTCACATCCAGCCACGACATCATTTAAATGTATCCCACAAGTCAGTCACCCTATCATCACGGTGTGGTAGAAAATAATTTTCTACAAATTGTGATGGTCGGCAAAAAATTATCCACCCATCGACTTGAAGACTAATCGGAACTATTTACGACCCATCCTGAAGTCCCAGATTTGTTCCAGTTTACAGTGAGGTGAGGGCGGAGCAAGCAGAGTCGGGCTGTCCACATCCATTGTTGTTCTGATTTGTATCATGTTGGAGATTAGAGATCCCAACATCAGTGACGCATCAGGAGTCATCAGGATAATCTCAGGCTACTTTCACACCACAGGCCTTCATGCTCAATTCCAAATTGCTGCTGAAATCTGACATTTTTCTGTTCATATCTACTCTAGGATGTAAGTTATATCATTAAGTGTGTGATACCCCCACCTTGCCTGATTGTCTAAAGTGATCGTATTGATGACTGAGACAAAAAATCTTTGAAACCCACAGCTTAAATGTATAACATGAGGCACAGCTACAATGCTTCACTTTCATTTTCTAAAATTTAGCATACTACTCCATACTAGTATACTACTACATACTACTAAAATACAACATTGTACTACTTAGAATGTTCATTACAGCATACATTATTCATTCATTGTGGTATTTCTGTATGGAAAATAGACAAATAAACAAATGTGTACTTACCTGATTAATGACATACTGCATGTTTAAAGCCCCAATTTGTATTTGTTATTGGGATATAGCCTGCCCTATTGAAACTCTTGGTTTATTTATGTTTTGGTTATTTGATTGATGCCATTTTTTATTCTCAAATAGATTGAATGAATTATTGATATTCAGTAGGAACTAAAAAGAAGCTGCAAGGAGCGTTGCGTATTTTGAGGCAGTGAAAGATATCATTACATGTGTATTGTTTATAAACAGTGATGAAAACAGAACTGTATTTTGAACTACAATAGAAAACAATCTGTCAAATTTTGAATGTACCTAAAAGTTATGTGACAAAATAAATGACCAGTCTTTAAAGCACGCAAGTAATTAACATGTTACTTTGAATGTGGTGAAAGCAAATGATTCAGCTTATTGTAAGCGTTCGCATGGTAGTCCTTACCTCTGAATTGAGTGGTAAGCAAAATGATAAAACTACAAGCAGGAAATAATTAAAGCCTAAAAGCCTTTTTATCTTCCAGAAGAATGGAGGCATTGATTTTTTTTTTCCTCCAGCTTCCTCTCATTTGTACCCTGCTATGATCAGAGGAGTCTTTGTTTGGTGGAAAAAATAAAAAAGGACCAAAGATGTGGAGAGGAGACATGCAGGCTCATTATCGCCAGAAGCAAAAGTTCCTAGAAGAAAAGTCATGTGACCTGTGTGGGCACACTTTTTATTTTTTCTGGTGTCTGAAGACTCTTTGATTTGCTTTCACTTTTATATCGTAATGAGCAATACAGTCTAAGCCTGCTCCAACATGTTGTGTGCACAGCAGTTCTTCTTTTTCCTGCCAGTTGTGTTGACTGGTGGCCCCTGTGACCTGCCTTTGCACAGTACTCATTTGAAAGATCATTCACTTGTTCTGCTCACTGGCGCTCTAGTCTTGAGTTGGAGTGCCTTGTATTAATGAGTAGGGCCTGAGTCTTTTGGCTCGTCGAAAACATCCATCAGCATAAATCTCCTTTAACTAGAGTGAAGAGCTTCAGCTCAGCAACATGAAGGTGCTCATACATCAGAGGCTTCACCACCCCTTGGAAAAAAAAGATTGATTTGTTCATAATGTTCTTTTTTGCATAAGCTATAGTAGTAAGCACATCACTCATTTGTTCATATCAAAATTGCCAGTCATATTTCATATCTAGCTTGATATTCAAATACCATTTGCATGGCATATTTTTTCCTTACTCATTGAGACTTCTAGCAGTAGAATTTGAAATGTGATGACTTTGGTGACCTATTGAGTCCCTTAGTGGTAATGTTTTGCATTATTGTCGCAAAGATGACCCACCACTTGCTTCCAATTGCTTGGATTTGGAATAAACTTGGGTAAGGATGCAAGTTATTTTCCCAGGGTACAAGATGTGGGCATCGCTCGCCCACTGTTATAGTCTTGTTAAGCTTTGCAACTGTAGTGGCTAATCCATCCATGACAAAAATATTATTATTTACAACTAGATTGAGCTAGCAAAGCTGTTTTTGAGTGACGTGGAGTTTACGGGGGGCCAAAGGTTACCCCATTGATGTTGTCAAACACAATTGATAAAAGTCATTATTTCTTTTAGTTGGGGAATCACTTTTAGACCACACAGCATTACAGCTGATGTCGGCATCCACAGCAATCTAATAACCTAATGTACAACGGAAATAAAGTGCCATGCTGTCAAAGTTTATCTTTGGAATAGAAACAAATATCACATTATATCCAGGGGAGAAATTGAGGCATAGCTGCTATTTTATTGTATAACATGGACAAGCTTTTTGGCATACTGCCAAAAAGCGTCTGAGTAAGCAAAACACCATAAAGAACAAGACAGTTAAATGATAAACTGCAACGAAGTATAAGGTATTTAAAAAAACAATTTCAGTTTACTGCATGGAATTCATGCGCTCGTCTCTCGTCTCCTGAGGGCATAGCATTTCCACCTTTCTAATGTTAACAGATAATTACTCCAAAATACTTGTAATAATAATATTTGGTGCCCCATAGGAGTTTATTAAGTTTGGGCAATGCTAACAAAAATTGTTTTGATATGTTATTACACTCAAACCTAACCTACCTGAGCGTAGCAATATAGCAGAGTGGATATGTTCTTTTTGACAATACATTGGGTGAATGATGTGGTTATCCTGATTATTCAGGACTGTAGTAACTTAAACTACAGCAACAGCTGATGCTGCACACCTAGCTAGGGCTGTGGGACTGTACAAAATTTGTACTTGTCTGTATATTTGTTTGGGTCTTCTTACTATCTTGGTTGAGGTTCCTATGACACATAGAAAACAACACAGAATAGAACCAATTCTCTTGGCGGTGCACTCACTTCTCTATAGCCATTATACTATATTTCAAACATAATTTGAGAATTATATATTGAGATAAATATTCCACTCGTAGGTGCTTTTAAGATTTCCAGACACACTGAGAGCCTCCTGGCTACTGCACATGCAGTGTTCTTCAGTTAATTGTCTACCCCATCCCCTATTCTTCATTTCTTCATTCTCCAAAGAAACTTTATCTGGTAATTATTTCATCTATTTGAGCTCTGATCTTTGCCTGTGCAGATCTATTTTGAAGCCCACTGTAGATGCTCTATCCTTTGTAATTGATCACCCATATCCAATTAGACATTGAATTTGACAAGAGTTGAAGAACTTTTGGTGTTCCCTGTACTCCAGTTCTCATAGCTTTTTCTGGAGCCCTTGTCATGCTCTGCTGACAGCTGATTAATGCACTCTGCACCATGTCCAGGGATAGAGGGTTTCCATCGCTAAACTTTGTGGAAAGGATGTCAGGGAAGGTGGACATGTGCAAAAAGCAATCTTTCTTGCAGTGCAGAAGGATTTAAAAATGCTTCTTGAAATATACGTTCTATTTGTGGCTGCATAGATAATCTCTGTGTTCCACTGTGTCACCTATACTGTGGACAAGATATTAGTCTTGCAGTGTTGTTATTGCAACACAATGAATAAAAAACAGCAATGATTCCATACATTCGAGATTGCACCCAATTCACTAACACTTTACAGCATCAGCTACCTCAAATTATTGTAGCGGATTGAGGTGTCTTTGGAAATTGGTGTAAAGACTTTGTGCAGACTTTGACCATTCAGAATGCCTGCTATCATTGTTGTAAGATGGGGCATCGTCAACAACATATCAGACAAACAAGGGAAACGGTTTTCTTTCCTAGAATCTCAGCTCCAGTCAGAGAAGGCTTCAATTATACACAGTGCTTTAGCGTGCAAGGGTGCCAGCCTTGGTGGATTTGTCTTAAAGCTGAAGCATGCAATTTGCATTGACTGACTTTGTTGAGGGTGTTCAGGAACATCACAAGAAAGAAAAATGCTTTTAGCATGACATTTTTGTTGTTTGTTTATTGTTGTCTATGTTTTTTGAGTCAGGTAGCCTAAGAATTAGTGCAAGTTGCTAAAAGGCACTTGAAAGTTCTTGAGAGGGGAGAGAACCTTGCTCACCTTCCCCAGCCCAATTTCTCTGAGCTGATATTGTAATAATAATAGTGATAAGATGGAGAAGGAGAAAAAGAAGAGTGCAAAACAAAAAAAACTCAACCTTTATCAAATCCAATGTAATTGTTACAGTTGAAGGGACCACCTAATTATGTTATTCCAATGGAAATTAAGGACATTTTCCTATTTTTTTTAATTTAAAAAAAAAAAAATTTTGCAACATTTAATGCTTTATATATAATTATGACTGGGATATATAAAAGAGTTATATTTTATTATATTTTAAGTCCCCAAAATTGTCCATAAATGAATCAAACACAGTGTCGGCTTTGCTAAAAAGAAATACATATTATGACCAATATTACAAAGGCAAACTAATTAAAAGCTGTTGTTCCATCCTAAGAATTAAAGATGAACACTGCTAGCGATAATAATTTAAATATATTACTCCTATGTCCTTGGGCAATGCAATGAATCTTTCTGAACATGAACAACTCTAGCCTAAAGCTAGAAACCAGAGTTGCAAAACTCTTTGTTATCAAGATGTACAGTTTGGTGCTTTTTTCATCAATCAATGTAAATCAGTGGAATCATAGTGTTTGTTGGAGCTTTTACCCACTAATGAGCTTTAGTAGCGCTAACATTTCTGACACCAAAAAAGTTTGCTTATTCATATGCCCAGATAATCACACAGGAGCGTCTTTCAGTCAAATTAAAAGCTGTAATTACAAGTATTTCATTTTTAATTAAAACAGTCTAACAAAATGTCATGGAATGAGCACAGACTCTGGAAAGCAGATTATGTGTTGTGAACACGAATAATGTGAAGATTATGTTCGTCCACCACAAAAGGATTATAGACAATAGAACGAATTGGACACAAATTTTCAACTGTTTGTCACATGAAAAGTTAGGGCAAGTAAAACAACTTCAGTTAAGGTTAGGGTTGAGGTTAGGCAACTGAACAACTTTGGTTAATGTAAGGCAATTCAAACTATTTGGTTAAGGTTAGGGTAAAGTTTTTGGTAATGGTTAAATAAAAAAAACTTGAGAAAATGAAAACTTTACTCACAGTAGAAAACTTCATGACACACTTGAACCCAGGTCTTCAGAGTTGAAGGTAAATGCATCCGTCCATCCACCATGCTAACCTCCTCACTCTTACTTTTCACCACACTATTTCATTGTCAAACTACTGCATGTTTCTAGTCGAGTCTTTAAGATGTGTGTTATTTCATTGTTACCACAAAATCATTTTTACTCTACTTTGTTATAATTGGAGAAATCTTTGTAGATCTCACAAACAAAACCTCAAAGAAATACATTTATTTATACAAAATACATGAAATAAACCTATAGCACTATAAAATGTGCAAAAGTCAAGGGTGGGGCTGAGGTAACTACATTTTAGAGGTATTTAGACATTACTTTGGTAGTTTTATTTTTGGGGACCTTATATAACATATGAAAGGAAATATCCTTCCTTTTACTCCACTCCACTTTCCTCCACTCCACTTTTACTCCACTTTATTTCTATAACACCTGCAGTATGCTTTATTTATCAAGGTTTTACATACCAAAACATCTCATAGGTTCATGAAAATTATGCACTTTTAAAGTTTTAGTCATCCGACTTTAGGGCAGAGAGCCAGTGTAAGTGCACCGCCAACAGGGTTATTGCACTGAGGTTTGAACTCTCCAAAGCACTGACACACCAGAACATAATATAGAATGTGTACTTTATAGATAGTGGGTTGCAGCTTTGGATTCCTTGTGCTCTGCCTCTATAATCTGCAACAAACGTTTGAATATTCAGGTGATCTAAATTATCAGGCTATTACACATGTAGATTTTGTATAAATCAGAGCTAGCATAAATACAGAATGTGGTGTGAATTGTGTTTCACACATTTGGTGTCTTTGCCTCCTCCATGATGGATTTCTCCCTGTATGATTGCTGAACTTCAGTGCAAAATGTTTATGAATATCTGCGTTTCTATAATATGTATTAGAATAGTGTTGCCTACGACCCGTAATGGATGGAGAATAGCAGATGCATTCGGTCTTGTAGTACCGCTAGGTGGACTTGCCGCGCTCTGTGCAGGGAGTCTAGCCTCATGCTATCCTGATGCAGCACAACACACTGGTGTCAGACTCAGATAAGTCATAATGAAGATGCTGAGTGTATGGGTGCACCCTTAACTTTATTTCACAGTACTTTGTCTGAAAGCAGATAACATAGTATTAAGAAATAAAATAAACACATTTTTGTGCTCTTGTTTGTTTTGATGCACTTGAACAACAGCTGTTTGACTTTCCAAAGGTTTTTCTCAACACTTTTAACTCTTATTAGACACAGAAGTGCTACAATATGCAGTATAAAAACATGTTGCTAACTGACTAAATTAACTAGAAACCCGACGGCTCTCAGAATATACTGAAACGCATTTATAAAAATGACAACAAATGAAGACTTGTCAACAGTATCAACATTGAAAATAAAACAAAGGAAATTTACACTTGTACACACATCCCAAAATCTTAAGGCGGTTGAAATATTAAGTCAGACAACCAAGTTAACACTTTACAAGATGCTTACATGACACATTCATATCAGGCTCATGACATTATTCATAGCACGTTCATGAATAACACATGTGAAATGTATGCAACATTATTACATAGCATGAATCAAAAAGGACAACAAATTCTCAATAAAACAGCCTTTAGATTCACTCCAGAGATCACATCTAGATATAGTCTGTCCCCTGTACTGTGTAGTTGCAGTATTAAGTTGGAATGACAGAAGTGATTCCAATTGTGTTATAGAAAAATAGGTGGTTTAAAAAAATCTGTCACCCGATGAATTCTCTCCTCATCACAGGTCATCACTACTACTATATTTCAAACTGTTTCTATTGGAGGTATGAAGCAATGTTATTTATCAAATTGAAACTTCAGATACATTGAATTACTCTGAATTAATCAATATTCTATGTCACAATACATTGAAAGTTGTATTGTTAGAATTGTATAAATGTGTAATGTATTGATTTCACATATGAGTATAGTATGAAACATCATGAGCCTGTTAGGAATGAGCTATATAAACCTCTTACAAAGAAAGCGTTATTAAGTCTTGTATTTACTCAAATATTGTATGATATACAAATTCACAGCCAGTAAGTCAGAGGATTCAATTTCACATTCTCAAATTTTACTCTAGCATGTTGATATTCATCTAGTAGCTTCATAATGTACAAAAAGATATAACAGCCTAGCAGTAAAGAAAAATTGAAACCTCTCAGCAAGCAACAAGGCCCATCTGAAAAACAAACTACTTTCCTGCCTTTCTTGGATTAGACATTATGCAATATAGTACACTGGAAAAAATATTGAATCAAAAAACAAAACAAAACACGGTTGTTAATAGCATTAAATTAATATTTCCTTGAAAGAATACGTAAAAGCTGCCATATACAGATCTGAATATGTATGCATTACATTCATCCATCTGGCTGTAGGATAAACTCTCCTGCAGAGAAGAACAGCTCTCTCTGTTCCTTAACAACAAGCGAGAGAGTACCATTGCCTTCCCTGAAATGTTAGTGATTAATAATAGGCTGTCAATACCATATATGTATATAATCTTTTCAAATATTTGGACTTTTGGATGAGTAATTGATTGAAACAAAATGAACATGACCATGCAGAAACATTGTAAACATTTCAACTTGTTCTACTTTGGTACTAAAGATAGAAATGATGGTTCATAAAGTTGGTTACTGAGACCTAACAGCAGGAGACATAATGTCTTGCCTGCATGAAGTCTAACAGATTCCACCTACTGAATATTGTGCAGTGTGGTTTTGCCGGCCTTTAAAAATGAATCCATCTGTAATATGTTTGTAACATGTGTGAGCTTTGAAAAAAAACAAGACAAATCAGAGCGGTGAAGGTAATATTACAAACATTCTGACAAGTTTAGAATGGGATTCTTTAGTAAGCATATAATCCAAAGGAACAGCTCTCCATTTGATAAACCTGATTCATTCACTAATACTTTTACATTTTTTACAGCAAACATTGCAAATATAGAAACCATATCTGTACATAGTTTTTGTTGAATGAGATATATGCAGGGAAGAAAAACATGTTCTTTTTAAATGAGTGTGGTTCAGACAGTTCTTCAAGAAAAATATTGAGGTTTCAGTAGACACGTCTTCATATAGTATTCTCAAAGTACACAACAGCAAATCCACTGTCACAGGACTTGGCCATGCGATACCCAAAAACCTAGAATCCATTGTAATATATATATATTCTTAATTTGCAATATATTTTCTCCTTAATAGATAAAAGTTTGAAGTATAAGTGGACTGAATGTTATACATAATATGACAAATCTATCATTTTAAAGTATCTTTCCCCCACGTTCCTCACAGTCAAATTAGAATGTGATACACATGAACAAATAGTTGATTACAATATGGAAGTATCCATTGATTTAATTGTCACGAGGTTCTTGTGTCATTTCTGCCATGTGTGGTCCATTAAAAACACTTGAAGAGGTTAAGATTTATGTTGGGCTGATACACCTTTCCAGTAGTCTAAAATATCATGCAGGTCCTCATCCTTAGCAAACTGGACTTTCTTACGCAGTGCATGACCTGCAGCCATGTACTCCTCATCTTTGTGCCGTTTGCGGTGGAGTTTGAATCGCTCCCAGATGCTGTGTGAAGGTTTGCAGTAGTATTCAGGACTTGAGGAGTAGCTTAGATTGTGGTACTGAGATGACAGCTGAGAATATGCTAAGTCTCTGGAGCGGGTATGAGTAAGAGGCTCCAGCATGGAGGACTTGTGGCTGACAGGTCCCTCAAGCTCCTCTATCTGAGCATCAGGGTACGAGTGTCGGTGGTCACTGTACTGACGAATCTTCTCTGCCTCAGCCCTCAGGATGGCAGCAGCAGGTGTTACAGTGAGGATGGTCTCTCCTGTTGGGGAAGTTTTCTCTATGTACTTGGATTCAGAGCGATAAGGCCTGGGGCTTCTCATGGGCCCTCCTGTGGCAGTGCTGGGCCTCTTCGGCGACGCATCTGAAGTACGATGCCTCTGCAGAGAATGGTGGTAGCTGTCCTTATATACAGGGGACAGAAGACCAGATTTATTCTGTGGATGCTCCGATATTAGTACCAGCTGGGGCTCTGCAGTGGACACAGCTCCAGATTTCACCCCTTGAAAAGACGTGGATTCTGACTTAAGAGCATCTATGCAGTTGTTAATTATCTGATTCACTTTATCCACCTCTTTTGCAATGGTAGAAATCTCTGCCACTGACCCTTGGCTATTCCCAGGCATAGACATTTCACATTCTCTACGTTCATGGTGGTCCCCACTTCGCACCTCCATGTAATTTCCTTTGGCCATTTTAGGAGTGTCACTTATCTCTTGAAATCTGTATTGCTCCATTTCACTTCCAGATGGTAAGTATGGCATGCGAGCCATGTTCTCTCCAGCCATCATTTGCTTCTGTGACATTCGAGAGATGGTCCCTCCCTCCAGTTCTTGTCCATACTTAAGTTCCATTATATTTTTGTTCAGACTGCCTGTTTTTTTGTGCTTTTCATCTTGCTGCCGCTTTTTTCGCAAGCAATAGTACACCACTCCCAGAACAATTACCATGCTAAAGAGGCAGCCTAAAATTGTCATAATGTAGTGTGTCGCTGTTGCATTGTTTACCACTCTATCCTTTCCATTCCTAGGGCCTGTGGTGATTTTCACACAAGTATGGTTGAATCTAAGAGAATTCCGTATTGAAGCAACACAGTATGTGTATTCAGTGTGGGGTTTAAGGTTTTTCAGTTCAATATCCTCCTTCATACCTTTCAGGTTTTGAATATCTGTGAAAAAGCTGTTGTTGTACTGAACCAGAATGTACATCTTCTTGTAGGGATGAGGAATCTGAACAGTGATGGTGGCATCTGTACTTGATACTTGCTTCACTTTCATTAGGGGTTTTACCTTAACATCAGAAAATGTTGTACTGATGGTGATGTCGTCTGGTTCGGTCCCAGAGGGATAATCTTCCATCCCACTGGGAGTGGTGTCTGGCGGAGGAGTGGTCGGTTCAGGGGACATGGGAATGTATGATGTCACATAGTCATCTGTACACACAGTGGAGAGCATGTGAAGAGCATTTCGATATGTTGGATTGTTGGGATTCTGACTCAGCAGGCTGTAACCAGAGACACCAGCCGGGGAGTCACAGACCATCCTTTCATTTGTCCTATTGGGGAAAACTGAGAGCCATTTGACAAAACCAAATAATTCACAGGAGCAGTTGAAAGGGTTAGTGTACAGCTCACAGGTGGTGAGTTTAGTTAAGCTGGTAAACGTGACCCCATCTAACTGCTGGATTCGGTTCATGGAGAGGTCAATGTTCTCAATGTTGGGGCATTCCCAAAAGGCATTGGGTGTCACAGTCTCAATGAGATTGGCCTGGAGGTAGAGGTACTGCAGCTTGCCTAAACCCCTGAGGATACCCTCTGTTAGGTTACGCAACTTGTTGAAGCCCAACTGAAGGACTTGTAGGTTGAACTGGGCAGAAAAAGCCCCATCCTCTATATAGGAGATCTCATTCTTAGTCAGGTTCAGGTAGGTCAAGTTGGCAAAGCGGCTAAGAGCAGAATAATGGATACTTTTGATTTTGTTTTCATTCAGACGAAGGTCCACAATGGTGCTGTTGATATGCTGAGGGATGGCCTCATAAGGTGGTTGGTTTTGGCTACAAATTGCCAGCCATACAAAGCCCTTTTCTCCCTCAATTAACCAGCAGTCTCCATTGACTCTGCCTGTATGAGTCAAATACACAATGGCCACAGACCAAAAAAAGGCACTCATCACCATGCCTATGCTGCAGGCCATTGGTGCTTCTCTGAGAGTCATGTGCAGGGCCAAAAATGAGAAGACAATAATACCGCTGTGGTATCAATACATTTGAACGATCCTGTTGGTAATTGATCTGGATGTTCAACTGTCCTCAGTGCCAGAAACAATCCATTTCTTGGTCTCCTGTTCATTGAAGGATGGTTCTGTCCTCACATGCCAGACATTTACAAAAAAGTTGGGTATTTGCATTTATACCGAGTTCCATTCAATGAGTCTTGCCTGCAGTGAATGTTTGCCGATGGCTAGCTGAGAATAAGTATTTCACCACCTCAGGTTGGCTTGTGCTTATTTCCCTAGAGGCTACCATCGTTAAATGGTCTCATCTTATTGTTTCCGCCACTCTGCGTCTCTCTCATGTGCACAGAGGAATAACCTGCAATGTAGAGACAAGAACACATTGTTGACATTGTGGTTACAGTTTGAATTTTTTATACCAACCACACAAAACAACAGCTTAGTGTAATTTTGTAGTTTTGAAGCAGTCCCCTCTTATCAGGAATGTACTTTCACAGAATATCACATGTGTAGTTACTACATATACGTATTCAATAAAAGACTGCAGTCAATGTTTAGATATACATATAATTTCATTCCCTCAGTTCCAACAGTAATATATCCTGCATAAACATTCAGATAATAAATATAATTGCATTTTATCAAGATGTATTACCCCATCACAGACCCAAACAGATTCATGTGTACTGCATGATCTCTGTTCATGCCCTTCCAATTACTTTGTACACACTTTAAGAGGTCTTTGCAGTCCTTGTGGCACACTGCTATTAAAGGAAACCATTGGCCAATTACCACTTGACAGGTTTGGAAAAGCAGGGTCCTTGTTTTCACACCATTAACCTGAAGACTGTCAAACGCAACTGAGGGAGGCCAATGTTAAGAAGCTGCATTAAATCAATTACACAAGACCCACTGAAATGTCATTTTAGACCAATTTGTTTAGGATTTTCCTTTTGCAAACCTCATTATTTATTTTAAAATCTATTTCAGCAAGGGATTATACAAGAGAAAAGAAGGACATTGTGTATAATGTGGGATTACTGCATTTTCCTAAATGAGATTCAAACCTTTGGCGATGGGACTAAAGCCACTGTTGCTAAAGTGGGTATGTTAGCTCTTGCTCTCTAACTTGCTAAAGACCCTACTGTAAAGACAAAATGGATTGTTGGTTTTTTAACCCTCTTGTTAGTTGTGTTTCTCTGTAACACTGAAAAAAGTAAGTGGTGTACAAGCACTGTTTTTGAATGATGTGTCTTGAATTTCCCAAAAAAGGGGTCAGTAGTACTACATCACTACTATTACTTCTGCTATTACTACACCACAACCACTACTACTACTACCACTGCTGCTACTACTACTATTTGTATTACTACCACTACTACTACTAATTATCAGTATTAGTATTATTATATCTGATCAGCTAAAACCAGACAATGTCAGCCATTGAACAGAGGCCTTCAAAAAACTTGGCCTTCTCTGTTTTTTATCTGCTCTTAATTTGTGACATTTAAGATGATTTTATCTCATTCAAGGTCAAATTACAGATGAAATGTCTTTTAGAAGACAGTCTCATCATGGTAGTCTTGGATTCAAAGCACAACCTTACACTATTACATTGCCAAATCACTCTTTATTAAGGCCTTCACTACAGCGTTTAATTGTCAAAGCATCAAGGTACTACTGACAAGGAAATACATAAAATAATGCTGCCTGGAGTACAGGTGTAGTATTTACTGAAAAAGACTGCGATTACTAATGATACTGACTTTAAGTTTCTTTTGAAGCAATTTACAGGGCTTGCATCGAACCTGGTGCAAGTGGATGCTGCAGGTTGAATTATGTGTAGAAACAGAATTAGAAAAAAATCCCATGTGAAATTACAGATGTGAAGCTAATGCACATGTGCTTTTTGGACACATGTTGTGAACACGTGAACAACATTTTTTCCAGGTTTATTGCGAAATCACATGTGAGAGTTTATCCTTTAGATGTGAAAGTAAACTACATTGTAAAGTAATTCATTTGTCATAGATAAAGTTTATCAAATAATACAAGATTGTAGGTTAGTTGTGCTGAGACCAATGAGAGCGTGCTGGAAATGAGCAGAATGGTTAATCATAGAGGACAGCTGTTGAATACTTAAACCCAGAGGTATTGATGTGTGCCCACCCGCTGCCCTCAGTAATGTATGCTTCTCTTTTAGTCCACCAGTACAGCTTCTGACACAGGCCAGGATGTGTTGCCTTGTGGGAGGGCAGGGGAGGTGAGAAGGTGGTTTGTGTGTTAGAGGACGTGGCTCTACAGAAAAGGGATAATCAGACTGTTAGAAATGAATAAATGTGACAGTATGTGGCAGAGAGAATATACTTCAAGTTGAACCCCCACTTGCCATCGTGGACCTAAGGTCATTCCTGCAGTCATTTGACCTTTTGTAAGGCTGGTTTATAACGTTACAATTACAAAGATATTTGCTTGTCATTTTCTTTATCTATCGTAAATTAGGAGGTGGATGTAATTGTTCTAGACGTTTGGTTTTCAAGATCTGAAACGCAATCTCCAACACAAACCCCTGCGCTGTCCACAATTAACACGCACAAACAAACACTAACATAGAAACACACACCTACCTAAAAACTGCACAGTAGAGTGACTGCACCTTATATATCTATATAATTTAATAATATACATATTTTCTCTGCTACCTGCAAGCTAGAGAGTAAAACCAGAGGAATCATTCTACAACATGCTATCTCAGGAAGAAAGCATAGCAGCTCTGGATGATCTCCAATCATAAAGACTGTACTATATGTTGATATACTGAAAACACTGGAGCAGTACTAGACTAATCTGCTGAGGCTCTGTATGTTTCACATGGATTAGAATAAGCCTGGAGGTCAGCTTACACATGACTCTATAGCACAGCTTTGTCTGCTTAAGTAGGAAAAATATAGATGCTAAATTAGGAAAATGCACTGTTTGCGTAAGTGGAACGTCATCATCACTTCTCAAACATTTCAATCTCTTCCAATTCTAAAAGACTGTTTAGTCATTTGGCCTTTATGCATTGTACAGTATACTGTTTATGGTAGTTGGTATGAGGAATAAAATACCAACAAACTCGGGATGTCTCTCTGCAGCTATTTGTTGTGTGCCAGTCATGAAGATTTGATGGGATATATAGGTCTGACAAGGTTCCACAACTGAGGGCAGACCCCTTCACATCACTGAATTTCAGTATGACATGGTCACATTTTTATGGAGCGCTCTTTTGATGTCTGTCCCGTGAAACTACTGCTCTATGTTCTTAACTAGGCAAGACTGAGTCCATACACATTGGCTGAAAAATGCATGTGGCCCAGATTTTTCTGTCACAGACCCATCAAGACTGCATTTTAAAGTAGATATGGAGGGGAGTTTATCAATTGTGGTTTTGTTTAGTCCATACTATCTACAGTATTATTTACTTCGATTTACAATGTAAATATGCTGGTCAAACCAAGTGAAACCACTGGTGATCTCTCCAAGCATAGATAAAGAATTGCTGCAGTGGAGACACTTCAATAAAACGCCAAAGGCTAACATTACAAAACCACCTTCATGACAACAAAAGAGCATTTGCAAAGGAGCACTGAAGAAACGAACATTTTCAAAGCCCTTGGGAGTAAAGAGGTTCCAAATCAAATGTTCCATGAAATGAATATGAAAAATACAGCTCTGCAGAATATCTGGCAAGGCAAAAAGAAATGGTTCCGTTATTATTCCCCAGTCTCTGACCTTTACAGTAAATACCGCCTGGTAGAGACTGAGCTCATCTGACCTGACCTCCACTCGCTCACAGCATGGCATCGGTGCAAAATCCTTTAGGAGTTAAATGGAAGTTTAAGTTAAACCTGAAAAGTCTGTCCTCATTCAGAATGCATAGAGGGTGTGTTGTTTGTCCACAGTGACTCACTCTAGTGCGCCTCAAACTGATTCATCACCTCACCACTGAGACCCATGCATAAATTACAGCCGGGCTAGTTCCCCTTGTTAGGGTAAACACAAATACATATGCATGCTTACACTGACAGGAACTCGCGTTTGCATGACAAAATACAGATTTTGCATTCAAGTATTGCGTCCTAAGTTCTGGATTGGTGTCCCAATGCCTATGTATGCAACTAGAACAAAGCCTGCAGCGCTAAGTTGTTGGAGACCAGGATAAACAAAGCAACAAACTATATAAAAATAAATTTTTAGCACATTAGTTTCATGCAAAGAACACCGTATATACTGGCCTTCAGCCTAAGGCAGCCAGCAGGGTATGTTGCCTTATAAGAGCTTAGGTCTATTTGCCACCCCAGACCCACTTTCCATAATGGCTGCAATCTGTATGGTCCAGCAGTAGCCCTGAATGCAGCAGGCCAGAACACCCTAGGCATCAGAGCCGAGTATATTCCCCTATCAGACACAGGCAGCCATTCCACAGTCTCTTTTCCATTTGGGCTTTATGCACTGGTTAATGAAGGCTTTTCTTTTTCTTTTCTTCTTCTGTGGACAACCTATTGAAACCCTGCTCTTGAAGACCGATTCAGACACGTCTTTGTAAATTTCTGTTCCTGTACACTCAGTAACTCATTGGTTCCAATGCATTTCATAAGGAAAACAAAGGCAACGAAATATCACAAATACAGCTATAAGTGGAGAAAAAAAGAGGCCTATATTTCATTAAAAAAAAAGATTGACAGTATGTAATACAAATAAATTTGGGGAAAGAAACTGACAATATAAAATAATACAATTGACAATGAAATCACAGAGAGGTCAAATGCTTTTACATTTTTAAAGGAGAAGGCTGAACTGGGTGTTTTGAAAGTGACAGGCTGATATTACCTTTAGGGGAATCTTTCAACTGCAACGGTTTTATCCCTAACTGGAGTCTTTGAAAGTGAGGCAGACTCATCCTCTCTCACACAGCGCCTCGGGAGTGCTCCTCCACTCCAAGAGCCAGTGCTTCAAGGCAAACTTTGACAGAAGCTCCAGTAAGCTACATGGTGGAAACAATCCTGAAACCACTGCAACTCTCTCCCCACATGCAGTCGTATATTATATGCATAGCAGCCAGGTTGCGCCTCACCCCCGTCTCCGACTATCTCTGTCTTCCACTCCCCTTCTATTTCTCAGTGTGTCTGGCAAATCAATTTCAGTGTGCATGCTAATTTAACGTTTTTTATTTCTATCTCTAAGCATCTACAAAGAGTAATGTCAAAGGATTTGTGTTTATCTGTTTGAGGCCCTGATTTTTTCTTGTTTCTCCCATGCTTCCTATCTTGCGCTTTGTGATGTTGAAGGTGCCTCTATCTCTGAGGACCCCCTCATCCATACCAATGACTGCCCTTTATTTGATGTCATTGAAAATGCATGCACTTCTTCCTGGGAAGAATGAAAAAGGTAAAGATGGGCAACCAGAAGTGGAGAATCAATTGAGCTGAAATGGAACTACTGCTCTTGGGGAAAGAAAACATTGTGCTCATTGAGCTACTGAATTGCTTTGGAGAGAGGTAGAAGGAGGGCACATATGCTTGGGTTATGTCAGAGGATATTAAACTCATACATTAATTACTCAGGGAATATTGCTCGGAATAGAATTGATAGCTCTCTCTACATTGAGTACTGTTTGCTGAAAGTTGAGCACTTTTTATGGCTTCAGTGATATACTTGTTGGACCTTCCAGACCTTTTTCAGTGGAAGGGCGCTCATAAAAGGCACGTGGACAGCTGTGAGGCACTGCACACTATTTTATTTTTATTTCTTTACTTCCCTGATAAGTGAGGGGTACTGTGCCTCTGCTTGATGCATTGAATTAATTTGTTTTCCAGACAAAGCCTTTTATGCCCCCATGACAATTGGAGTTGCCTTCTCATATAAATCAAGACCAGTAGAAGCTTCCACTAGGGTCTTTATCTCAATGTGACCACATGAGCCTGGAAGTAAATGAAAGTAACAGCAGTGATCAGCAGCCTAGGAAAGGAAAAAAACTAAAGTAGTGATAAGGTAATATATGTAGAGTTACATACTGTAGTTATGGAGAGCTTCCTATATATGAGGGCAAAAGGTCCATTTGAAACCACTTGCAATTCACCTGGCAACCTGTGCACTGACAAAAGACTCTTTTCCTGGGGCACTTTTGATTTAGCAGACGACAGCAATACGTGTTCTTAAAGCTTTGCCATTATTCCCCCTAGAAAAGAGAGAACAGCCTGGGAATTTAACAGAAATGTAAGTACCGAGGGCAGTGACAATTAAAATGCGTTCATGTCAAGTAAAATAAAATGCATTTAACAAAAACACTGGTTTCCCTTATTGCCTTTGCTGCTGTTGCTTCAAGAGTCTTGTAATCTATCTCCTGATATCTTGATATAAAGTTAATGCTTGAACAAAAGTGTTGGAAATGATAAAAGTACTGCACAGATTGATGAAGGACAAATGTTGTCGTGCTGCTGCCAACCTTGACTGACTTCTGCTAATTAGCTTCAAAAAACCACCAATCTAATACGTATTGCTGAAGTGTGGGCTGATTTCAATTAATTCTGATGATATATTAGTGCTAAATGTCAAATTGTAGAGTCTTATGGATAATTAAGACCTGGAGTACAAAGGTTGGGCCAATATAGTTATGCACAGGCATCTGGAATTTGAATCTGCCTCCGGTCTATTCCAAAGTAAGATTCAACCCACTTGCTACTTGGTATTCCACACAGGTGTCATACTTTGTAAAACTTTAAATGACTTACTGCCCTGCCATCTCTTGTAAATTCCCAATACCCCACTCTATTGTTCTTCAGTGTATCAAGAGTCCTTCAACAGGCTCATGACCTAGTACAATTCAAGCCTAGTAGAGAGCAAAAAATCTCATTACACAGTAAAAGCTCTGCTTTGGATGACACCTCTTATAAAGATGATAAGCCATGGAGAATGGCGTGGAATCACACTGCACTGAGGGGAACCGATGCATCAATGATTTGGACTGTTACAGAAACCTCCCGGCAGAATGAAAATAACCCAGCACATTGGTTCCCAGCAAACAGAAAGACTAGGAAATATCCTGCATAACTCTGCATAACAATACTTTATTAATATTAAATGACTGTGATTTCTAGAATGTGAACATGGAAAATGCTCGTAGATAATAAAGCTCCAAAGCCCATATTGCAGTGGTGTCAGAACTAACTTCATCTCTACAGGATACATACTGAACAAGAAAAAGCAACTGGGCTACAGACAGCATTTATCAAAGGGACAGGAGCAAAGTGGGGCTTAATTTAATTTTGTACGTTTGAGAGTAAGATACAAGTTGGAATAACACCTGAAGGTTTAAATGCAATTTTCCAGGCCATCAACTGACCATCAACTCAGCACTCTATTTTGGCCTCTAAGCCTAGCTTCTGCCAGCTATGTCTCCGTCTGCTGACTCATGACACGTCGAACGAAAGTGGGAGCTACTGTGCGGCCTTATGAGTGTCAGAAAGGTATATAAAGACTCACTGCACAGGTAGATTTAACAGGGCTGTTTGATCTCTACCCTCTACACGGTCTTTCTGGTTGTGATTGCATTAATGTGTCTCACATTTAGAGCTGGTAAAATGATAAAGTTCATGTATGCTAACCAAATCTGTGAGAAGACAGCTCCCCTTATCTCTGTCAAATACTTTGCTGTGCCCAGCCAAGCTTTTCCCCCCAATTAACCTTCAAAAAGTGAATGGAGTTAATTAAATGATGGTGTAGTGTAGGACCACGTTTTTGACTGACAGCTAAACCTGCCTCACTTTTCTGATTGACAAGCTGTGAACAGCAGTGCAGCCATTTCCAGTACTGAGTGTTTATATCTGTCTGACCTGATAGACTATCTGACACGTTTAAGAAGAGGACATTATCACTTTGAGATTAGGTCCACCAAGAGTGGTGCCAGGCAACACTGGTGATCTAAGTTTAACGTGAGGCATTTAGATCTTGAATGTTTGAGCTGCCATTTGCCAGATGTATGGCTTTCAATAGTGTCTATGAAAAGATAACCCTTTAACCTAACATTTTCTTTTCTGAACATAAAGATGGATGCTTCTCAATCTTGGTCCTCGGGGTCCAGACCCCTGATTTAATTAACTACCTGGTAGGACAGAAAACGAGCAGGGCTGTGGGCCTTGAGGACCAGATTGAGAACCACTGCTTTACAGCACTGACTCTTCCACCGCTGCAAAATGATCCATCTCGGTTGGGCAGAGAAAGAAAAGAATGGAAATAGGATGGAGGCAAATGGAAACACTGAAAGCCGTCTTGTGAGGTGGCTGTGTTGGGGAATAACTGTCTCTATCTTGAAAAGAAAGTTGTTGTGTCTGACAGGCATATTCTCTCAGGCTCAATATGGAGGGGTAAAAGATCCTGCTGGACTGCCAATGCGAGGTTAAGTTTTTGGCGCACCACACAAAATCAACAGTGGGCTGAAGATCTCAACAGAACATGACACGTATGCCGTTGGGAAGACCTTTATCCAAGTTAAGCTGGGGGGATGCAACAAATAAACGTTTTAAATGCTAATAGACATAAATGGAGTTAAACTGGAGTCAAACTGAAACAAAATGCTCCAATAACATTGAGTCAGCATTTGCATTTTTATTGCTACTGTCCATTTGAATGTGCTTTTACAAACGCATGTGGGAAGGACTGGGTATTTGCTTGGCTGATACAAAGCAGATGTTATTTCACAAATGCAAAATCCAGTGGCATTCATGTTTGTGCCACACATTACTCCTGCCTGGCAGCTTTTACCTTTACATGAATCAGTCTGTATTTAGCTATACCTATCAGCAGCCTTTTCACCAAGATGGATAGTGCAAGTCTTCCACATAGACAAATACAGCTGCTTAAAACATACCCTATCCCATCTACCCTCATCTACATTCACACACTTCTTGTAATGTACTTGTACAAGGGTGTCTAGTCAATAAATGTCATCTTTGTCATGACCTACTAACGAGATTAAACAAAGGCAATTATCATTATACAACAAAGTCAAAAGGTCATATGACAATATACATTACATAGTGTACACATGCCTTATGTGATGCGATTAATCATTTCTCCAATATAATTTACCAAAGTGTACTATTTTTTATGTTTCTCATTGAAATGGCTTCTCTCAGTCAGGCCACAACAATGTTATTCTCACTATGACACATTCAAGGTCTTTGGCTGTTACATAAATGCTTCAAAAAGGTGAACATGTGAAAGACTGTCTAAAAGAAAAAGCAAGGTTACTTTGTTGAAAGCTACTTTTACTGTAGTGGTACAGGAAGTTAACATTCATGGCAGAGACCAATTAAATCAAATCTCCATGTATAGTATAGTGACAACAACTAAGATCATTGATAGCCATTGATTGATAGTTGAAAGCACCCACAGAATATAACCAAGGAACATAGACCATAACATAAAATGTACTGTATTTTAGTGGCTCGAGGAACATTTGCGGGTGTAATTTAGTTGGTTTATTGTCAGAAACTGTAACCTAGCCTTTTGTAAAAATGTTATATGTAGGTCATATACAGACGACTGACGGAAGTCATTCAATTTATTCATATCACTTACATCAGTGGCCTCCAGCCATGTGCAGTCGAGAGCCATGCGTATGCATTTTTTTTCATTCCAGCCAAACACCACAGCGGCTGATTTCTTTTTCTACTTAGTTCCCCCTCTCAGATTGAGGGTGAGTTAAGCAGTGAAATCAGCCGCTGTGGTGTTGGGCTGGAAAGAAAACCTGTGTACGCATGGCCCTCGACGGCACATGGCCGGAGGCCACTGATGTAAGTGACATGAATAAATTGAATGTGGACTGCATTGTTGACTCATTTACAAAAAGTGTTGTCCTGCTTCCCTCCTGATGCTTGGAGCACCGTCAGAATGCACTCTTTTTCCTACACTAGATTTAGTACAACTTTAACTTTGTCTTCAAAACACGCTGGATTAGTCATCCCGTGTCCGAACAGTGCTAAAATGTACACCTACAGTTGTCATTATATTGAAATAATCTATGGTCCATTTGTGATGTCATGTTCAGCTTTACTACAAGTGGATAATGGAATAAAAAGCAATGGCAATGGAAAACACATCAAAATGGTGAGGTTACTCCCTGTTAAATATTAATAACTAAAAGCAGCAGGATACTGGGATAATCATTTTCACTCAAGCATCACAAAGTGATGGCACATACAGAGGGATAAAATCAAAATACAAGGGACAAAATAATAAGCCAGACGAGAGATAATATGCTAATATAAGAGAGGACATGCAATGCTGTGACAAAATGGAATCCATTTGCCAGTAGATGGCAGTTTTCTCACTTGAGTAGCCTTCAGTCTCATCTCTTACAATCTTGTTATCTTTCAGATCACAGAAAACATCTCAGGAAAATGACGACAGTGGACTAAACACGCCACAGAGGGCTAATGCAAAGTTTAATTTTGAAAACTTTATCGTCACACAAAACTGTTTTTAATCTTCTAAATTGTGTAGAGGCTTTAAACCTATTTTTATTAACAGAGAGTGACATCACAATTTCTCAATAAAAAACACTGTACTGCATGTGTACAGTATCTGTCATGACTGAATGCATAATTGCCCTGTCTTTCTAAATCTTCAAATAAGAGCAATATATAAATAAGAGCTTTGTGAATCATTCTGATGGCATTCTCATAATATGGTGCTTAATGGTGCTTTAATACACGGCTAAAACTTATTCAAGATTGAAACATGTATGTCAAATGTCTTTAAATACTCACTGCTGTCTAATTTACCACCATTTTTGTTCTAGATTTATAGTAGTGCACTGCTTGATTAACAAGGTATACTGAATAAGACATTGATAATAATGGAATGATATGGAAACATTACCAAAAAACAAATGTTGGGCATCTTTTGTCAAGTTGAAACAAAAACAATAAAGCAGATGGCCAAAGATCCTTCTTTAAAGGTGAGTGGCCTTAGGTTTTAAGCCTATGTGGTGGGAAGTCCCTCTCAAGATAAACCAAAGCCTTAATTATCTCTTGTTTCGGCGCTCACGAGAATGCCTGGACGTGTGTGTTTCAAAACAGCATGTACAGTTGTATTTAACATACCGCATTTGACTCATCCTCCATCCTTTTACACAGCGTACGCTATTGCATTAATTAGGGTGGTTTAGTTCCAATACAGGGAGGGACTTGAAGGTCAACCCCAGCGAGCTTCGTCTTCCGTGGTCTGAACATCGTGAATGCGATTTAATACAACAGAGAGCACAATTGAGGTGTCACGGTTTGAGAAAAGCTCCCTGTCATGCAGAGTAAGGTGCCACGGCATCTTAGCAGTGATGTGGAAAAGAATCATTAGGGAGGCTGTAATGAATGGGTGACAGCTGTCTCTCAAAGCTGCATAGCCCTGTTTTAACTTACATCTATTTTATCCATGATTGCCTTTCTCATTGCTAATGCACAGCCACACTGCCTGTGTAAGTCTTTATTAATAAAGTATAGGAGTCAATCACAATAATGGAGATGCCATTAAAAATACTTCACTCAACAGTGGTGGCTCTGTATAATGTTGTGTGATGGTTATTTGACTCCCATGGTAAAATCAGTGGGACGATCACTGGAGGGGAATTGTGTCTGACTCTGTCTATGTTCATTAGACACAAGTCATGGTTGGGGCTATATTCTTTTATGAAATTCATCTCAAGAAACACATTTTGCATAAAGACCTCTACAGTCCTTCCCCTTTGATTTTCTAGAATTGAAGACTTGCCACATAAAATGTTACGTTTTGTCACAGACAGGCGTAAAGGGATTTTGGCATGCAAGTTTACTGTGGCCATGTTTGACCTAGTGTTGGTCCACTCTTCTATAGGGCAAGGTTAATGCTTATCACTGCTAGTGATGTATTTGGTGATCATCTGTGCCTTTAATATTTTCGGTGACTGGAACTGCTATGTCTGTGTTTCTGAATCTACTCACTGCTTGTTGGTAGATGTAGTTCCCATCAAGACATTAAGGGATTAAGGAAACATTAAGGCGATCACTAAGAATTATTACATTACCATTTATGACAATTTGACAAAAGTCCTCTTTGGGACAACTGGATGGATTCAATTTCGGGAAAATGTCCCCCACATCAGTGCAGAACCACCACAAAACCACTGTGGTGGGACTATGTTAGAATTGATTTTGTTATGACCCTGTGGTTTCCAATGCTAATGTAATCACCCCCATTATTAATCACGAGTTGTAAACCAGACATTTAGCCTTTTAAATATGGGTGATCCTCTCGTGGAGGAGGTGGTGTTTTACATCCATCTTGCTGAAAGGAGACAGTGAAATGGTAAACACTAGTAAGCCAGGTTGGCTTTTATATAGTCAAAATGTGTTAGCAGCTTGATGTCCTGGGAACAAAGTCGTCAATAACATCTGCACAAACCAAGACTATATTTACAATCAATTGTTTTATCCCTGGGACATCAATCATTTAAAAGCTTGCACTGCTGGGACACCAACAAACACCAGTGGAGCCGGCATGCACATTTTAGCCAACATGCGTTCAACCAGAAGTGGTCACCAAAGTGATATTGATGCACTGAGCAAAGGATGACAACGGGTTCAATCCCTTTAATGAGTAGGAAAAACAATAATTACCAACAATACTGGTGTTTTACAATCACTTTGTGTGCCCACTTTAGGGCTCCCATTGGATCTATGTCTCTCACAAGCTAATCCAGGATGGTCTTTACAGTAATCCATTCAAATAACTCTTCTTGAGTGCCATCAATTAGGAATCCAGGTTGACGGAGGAAACTGGACTTGGCACTTGAGCCTGATGGGACTCAAGCCTAATTGTTTTGGCTTGGCTGGAGAATGACCATCATATTGATCAATGACTTTATGATATTCTGTATGCCTTACCCTCTTTTATACTGACTCTATGGATAAATGAATGAAAAGATAATGGCCCCTAGAAACTAGCGTTGCTACAATGCTACACCCATATCCAAGCTTAGGAACACAGTGTTCACAAAAAGACATTGTTGCTCACAGTGGGCAGGACCTTAGTTTCTTCAGTGGATATGGCTAACTTTTCATCCAGCAATAAGGATCAGGGCTATTTCCCATCAACACAAAATTTCCAAACGCATTGATACTGATCACCATTATCTGTATGTGATGTGAACTAGCATCTACATCTGCTCTACAGAATGCTCAAATTTGTGAGGAAGTGATCAAAAGCACAAGTTTGGTCTTTGATGAGGGTGGTAAAAAGCTAGCTTTAACGACTGCGAAGCAAAAACCCTGGACAGAACAGGAACTAAAATGTAAGCTGCTGTTATTCCTCTTAATTCTCCTTTAATTTGCAGCACTTGGCACTAAAGTGATACTGCTTTTTGTCTTCCGATTGAGTATGCACCACGTTGCAGTCCCAATGAGCCAACTATATGGCTTTGAACTAAACAGCAAATTATACAAACCAGAAAGGCGTCTTACGTCGATTTTTCATTACATTACTTAATTCAGGCCCCAAAGGCCTATTTCCTTTCATACGCAGTGCCAATCATGTTTCAGGGATGACGAAAATAGACTGCATCTATTGGCTGCTTAGTTTCACGTCAACTTCAGAATGAATGCATATGATGCATAATATGGATTTAAATTTACACCCTGAGAATTTGGGTAGCAGAAGCATTTTTGGACAGTTCGATAGAGCAAAAATCCCTGCTGGCCATACTTGAAAGACAGCGAGGATTAAATCAAAGTCATTCAATTGATCCAGCTCTCAAACACACGTATTTGATGTGTCCAAGAGGGATAAGTGTTTGAAGTCTGTCCAAGCATGCCTTTTTCATGTGATTGACAAGAACACATACAAAGGCTCATTGTCTCTCAACTTGTAGTTTCAAAATCCAATGAAAGCACCCTCAAAGAGTACAAATACTGTGGCAAATTAAATTTATTTAAACATGAACAGCTCTAAAAACTAATCCTTTTAAGGAAGCACATTATGGATATTATGGAAAGGTTTTCTTTGGTCACTAAATACTTGAGATTTGTACTGTCCATACCTCAGCAGTCAATATCCATTTCAGTGCTATTTGGCAGATCAGTGCCTTGTCACAAGCTGGTAGAGATGATGATACATGCAGTTTTGAATGCATTATTCATAGTGTGAAAGCATAGTTTTCAGAATGAGACTTTTTCATTATTTTAGAGCACTAGAAATATAAATATTATCTTATTATCTTATGATTATTTTTGCTTTTCAGGGCCCAAGATTGCATTTCCATTTGTATACAATTTGAATGAAATTCAATTTCAATTTTCTAATTAATTTGTGGTTTTGGGACGTTTTTCTGAGACAAATATAAAAAATACTAGTAATCTCTTCAACTTTTCAGAGAACTCTTTTTTTTTACAATCAGCTGATATTATGCAGCAAATCAGCAGTCAACGTGAAAACAGGAAACACATCTCTCTACTACTGTACATGAACTTAACCATAAAAACTGCAAGTATGCTGTAGTGACCCACATATTTCTATACAGTTTTTCTCTGTAATTGATGTTTTGATTAGTGGGATGACATGCAACGTAGAGGGTAGGATTCTGGGAAGGTTACATTTTGTAGACTTTCCTAAAGGGACAAAATGCAAAGGAACAAGCCAATATAAATCCTCCCTTTCCCAGAATACATTATAATGGAATGATAATACAACTTGGCAACCATTTTCTATCCTTGTATTTTGCAAAGGGAAATGAACTGCAAGAGGAAAGTGTTAACCATAGGACAGAATCTGCCTGTGTTCCTCAACCACATGACATGTGCCCCCAGCCTGCTAAGCCATAGGACACACCCCATCTGCTCCTGTTTGCATGACAGGCTAGCTAAGCAGCACATGTGTCAGTTAGGTAGCAAGTGAGTGTTGGATATGCAAATGTATTGCAAGAAGAAAACAATAATTCATGATTACATTTTTGAGACGATATCACTTTGTTGAATAGCCACCTAATGAGACTTAATTGTTCAGCAGGCAGGCACTCTTCCTGTCAGCCAGTGTAATTGTCCCAGGGAATAACATGATGAAATTGAAACTACTTATTTCTTGCTTGGTCAACAATGTAATAATAAGACAAAACAAAACAGAAACAAATTATGGCAGATAACGTGGTGTGTGACAGATGATGCAAGGTCATCTCCCAATACATTGCAATTACATTAAAAAAGACAACTTTAAAGTATCAATATGATAATTAAAATTAATTAAAATCCTTACAAAGAACAGACCTTGGTAAAATGGAGTTGGTGTTAACACCAAAATCATGCATTACGTAGAATAACAGTGTCATTTTCAAGACAATTAAAATTTCAATTCATACTCCTGTGTTGTCACAATGTAGATACACTAACTACATGCTTTATTCTGATGAATCCACTATAAAGTAATTATTGAGAAATAGCCTACTGCATCTTGTATATTGAATCCTATAACTAAAAATCGTAGCTTTCAGTGCTGACACTCAAGCATGGGAATGAGGAAATAGTGGTGGAAACAGAAAAACTCTGTTGTCTGAAAAACGGACCTTACAAAATCATCTCCAGACTCCCCACTCTCCAGTTGACGTGGATTAGCAATGGATTCTCGATGATCCTCTTAGTGGGGCTGATCATGTTACAGTGGAGTTGACTCAAACTAAAACCGACTAGCAATACCTGCACTTACCTCTGCAGTCTAGGATGAAGTCTTCAGTGTATGAGAGCATCTCTGGTGCCCTCCAGCAGTATAGATTTTCATTGATCCTCCTCGTACTCTAAGGAAAAATAAAAGATGGAGATGCATATAATTAATGACTGCTGGGATCAAAGGTTGTGTTTTGGCAAGTTTGTACAAGTTTTTGAAAGGTAACCTCAGTCTGGCATGGTGGTCGACAACCATCCCTTACATATACGATGCTGCCTTCATACCAGTTTTAATGCAGCAAATTAAAAAGAAAAGTTGAATTCAACACTGTTCAGAGGATACCATAGCAGTGGAGTGCTACATTGGATTGAATGCACTATGAATTCACCAGCATGAATGTTGTTTGTTTTTTATTTGTGTTTTTTTATTTCTCCCCAAGAATCCGGACCACCTCATTAAGCTTATCGAACAGGAACAAGCTAATGAAATCCCATGTGTGAGTTCCTGGCCTTGCCAAAGTTAGTTTTACAAATTAATCAAAAATCAGCTCTCCCCCTATCATCTTAATGACTTCCCATAAAGTGATTGAGAACTTGCTGCGCACACCGCCTAGAGCGAGCCTGAGCCATCTTTATTCATTTTTATTGGAAGTTCAAATAAAGAGAGAAAGAAATGCTTTGTATTCAAGAGAAATGGATGCTTTGTACTCACTACAGTACATTTTAAATAGAAAAGGTAACATGATTTCTTCATCTGTGCTCCTATGATTCTGTTTACCAAGTCTCTACAGCATGCGGTGGTGCATTAATGGGGGGGTGGCAATTTTCACACCTCATGTACATACATATTAATGCCTGCATAAGACAAGCTGCAGATGAGTGCGCTATCAGTATTCATATTACTACTCTTGCTCTAATGAAACAATTCTGTGTTCTCATCCCTTGTGATTCTGAGTCTGTGACATGCTGTATCAGATGAAATGCACCGGCAAAATTCAATCTTGAACAATCGGTAATGGAAATCTGCAAAACGGCTAGAATTTCAATAAATGAGAGGACAATAGATAATGCAATTCAATTAGCTGGTAAGGCCACTATTTGAATTCCAGTGAAAGGGGCCCAAGGCAGCTGCCTTTCAGCAAAGGCCCATGAAAACACAAAAAGCAGCGGAACTGAGAGAAAAGGAGAGTTTGGGAGTCTTCAGCAGTATTCTTTTAATTACTCATCATAATGACTCCATTTAGATGTTCAATGACCCATTTTATGGCATTGAACAGGCATGGGAAGCTTTCTGTCCTTGGCAGGGTCAGTCCTGCAGCTGCCCCTGCCTACCATGCTACAACCAAAGGGGAATGAAAAACTTTCCCACTGGGCATTAACAGACAGGTTGCTCAAATATTCCCCTCAAAACATGTCCTTACATGTCCCCGCTGGCTTCATGACCAGCAATCACTGACAATAAAGTATCAACTGCTAGAATATGGCTCCATAAGGTATATCAATTTTTAAAAAAAGTTATTTTCCACAATATGGAAGAGATAGCTATACAAAATGATACATGATATGGCTTGTTGAATGTTCTTCACAACGCTACCCACAGCACTGAGTTAGAAGAAGCTAGCTAGGCTTTGTATACATGATAGAAACTGTGCCCCCAGAGTTAATAGGCAATACCATATGGGATATATAGTGTGCCATATCTGATAAGATTGCAGTAATGGTTTTGTACAAGTAAGCACATTTTGCAGGTGAATACTAATCACATGCTGAAAATGTTAAGAAAAACAAGCCAAAACTCGTCAGCATGATTGTCTTAAAGAGCCTGAAAGAAAATTGGTCATAATGCAAATAAAAAATGTAAGTAACCAGCAACATGCAGACTTGAGGTGTTATTATTGGCTGGAAGAAGACTCACATGGAGAACAATGGCAGAATCTGTGGTGATTCTTTTTTTTTTATCATGGTGATGACTTTTGATAATTACAGTAATATCCATCTCTTTATGTACAGACTTGTATCCATAATAAATCAGTAGGGGACAATTGAATATTGCTGTACCATTGTCTAGACAGATGTTAGGGCCTTCAAGTTACACAACATGCAAGGACTGCTTCACTCTTGTTTGGCCATTGTTTCCTGTGAGCTGTCCACACCAAAGCATGATTTCTTTGAAAGCACTATTAATAAATCAGTTTCTTCATCACTATATATTTAAAGGGATTATACAGAAAATTTCAAACTGCCACTCGATGTCACACACGGATAATTGCTTTGTTTCAGTGTTTTCCCACTGAGCCTTCATCACCGTGGAACTTGTACAACTACTAGCTAATAATTTATATCTTCAATATTGTTTTTCTGACAAGCAGTTGAAAAATAACACTCAAGAAGATGTTTTATAAGGAATGGCAGAGGAGTAACCAACTGTTATACCACTCCTTTTAAATAGAAATAGCCCCACTTTTCAAACACTCTCGTCACTTGTGTGGCATTCAATAAAATGTTATGGACGTGAGGGTGGGCAAGGTTGTAGGCCTGGAAGAAAAGGTGCAGCTGGCCGGGAGGGAAGGTGGTAAGGAGAAACAGACCCCATATGGTCTTGAGGAGCTGGAATGTCTGTCTGATGTCCAGCATACTGTCCCTGAGCATTGTAAGGTTGGGCATTGGCTCCAATCTGACTGATTCTGCTCAGCTGCTGACACGCAGATTAGCACACATGGATATCAGGACAAAAATAGTTTGCTGTGGCCACAGCTTGACACAACTGCTCAGAATTTAAATAACTGCCAATTTATTGTGTCCCAAGGCATTAACTACTGTCACAATCTAAGGATATCTAGTTATTGTATAAAAATGAATAGAAATAGAATGAATATATAATCAAGCACCACTGATTATAACACTTTGTCTTTCTTTTGAATTAGCCATGATGGTCACATCATGTATGTCAAGGATTATGTCCAGAAAGACACAATATATCTGCAACCAGCAATAATAATGCAACTTGGACTTGGGCTGGTTTGAACTTGCAAAATAGACATTTCAGACTGAAGAGGTTTATGCACTGTTGGAAGTCACAGACACATTGTAGCCTCTAGTTTTGCTGGGAACTGTGAACTGAATAAAATTTGTTTGGTATAAACAACAAGCATGACACTCATTTGGAGCATATGATGTATTTCAAATAAATTGCCCTGAAGTGATAGTTAGACAGTGTCACTTTTGCTCAGCACAGCACAAGGCTTGAACTTTTGACATGTTTCATCACTGGCAGGCAGCTTGGCTTAATGAGTCAGGCAGAAGACGTGCCTGGTGGTTGATTTGTACTATTACTCTCTAAGTGGGTGCTTTCAAAATAATCCCATCTGTTGGACATTTTGGGGGACACATTGTAGTTTTGATATTAAGGACTACTTGCGGAATCTGTTTGAATGAAAAAAGCTGTGAAAATATTCAGAAGTGAATTGAACTTGTGTCAACTTGTGAATGTGTGCACTCCATATCTTACTGTGCCTATTCATTAATTGTAGGCATTGGTGTGCTTAAGTGATTAAAGCAAGTAAACACAATTTCCCCTCCGGGGGATTAATAAAGTTCATCTTCATCTTTGTCTTTAAAGGTCTCTACATGTATTGATAAGCCAAAGATAAAGAGAGATATGCAACAAGCCTTTAGAGCCCAACTTTAAGGGAACATTGTTGAAAATGACAGAGGATGAGATTTACTGGATGGAAAACTGAGGCTGATCTAAAGTGTTAACATGAAGGGATGACTAAAGCTTTCGCTCTACCCCTAGTGGGAACTATTCCAAGTGTTCCTCTTGTGCATTCATGTAAAAACCCTTTAATACTTGGCGATGCCTATGATGTAGTACCTCGTTTGGTCAAGCTACACTGAACCCACTAGGCATCAGGTGGTGCCATTACCCATTAGCAATTTATTGAAAGTGCCCTTAAAAATCTATTATGCTATGTTGTGTTCAATGAATGCTTCCTGAGGTGCCCAGCATCAAAATGCCTGATGCTGACTCGGCATTAATTCAATTTTGTTGATGGGAGAAAATAAAGTAGCCTACAACACATTGGCTCTAGTATCCTACCACAAAAAGGATGCCTATAGACTACATGTCGATCCATATAGCTTAATTCGATCCCTCATTTCTCTCTTTGAGTGCTAATAAAAATCACTATTCTCCACTATTCTCACATAGGCTGACAATACATTGATGCTGAAGGTTATACCCTCTCCTTATATTAACTTGCTCTGGCCAGTGACCAAATAGCAGAAATAAATCTTTCAGTGGAAAAGTGGTAAAAAGCAACAGTGGTACTTTTCGAAGTGCTGAATCTGTGCACATCGTTTGTCTGCCCATTGACAATCACAGTTCAGGTGGGACAGCTCACGAATTAAGCACTTTATTTTGGTCAAATTACATGCCAAAATGACTTTTGGTATTGGTGGTGAACAGATCTGCTTTTATGTCCTCCCTGCGTGCACTGAGCATGAGCTACCGATTAGTGAGTATGTACTCTACATAAAAGCAGGTCTAAGCAAGTGGCACCTGGGGTGGAGGTGGGTGTGTAAAAGCAACATTTCTATAGCATGCAGCACACAGCAACAGATTGCACTGCAGCAGATCACGAGCAACAGACTGGATAAGCACCAGCGCTGTTTAACATGTCCACCCTGTTGCAGAGAGTGTGTGAATGGTGTTTAGTGATTGCACTGCTGGACGGGCCAATACACTGCAGCCTGCTTGAGTTTTCTGCTGCGTGCGCAATGGTGTGTCCTTCCAAAATATGAGCAGAACATTTCAGTAAACACAGAAGTCTGTAACATACTGATGGTTAAATAGGTTCAGAAGCTACGTTGTGACAGTTAATCATATCTTTGATTTAAAAGGTCAAAATTAATATGCATTGTATTTATAATGCAGTGCAAGGAATTAGTCTATGTGGTACAATCTTAAATGGTAGGCAGGCTTTCTAAATCACCTTTAAATCATTTTCCCAGTGAAGTTGTTATATCTACATTTTGTTTGGTAATGCTCAACAGAAGTACTGAATTTCACATATGAGTGACTCAGTCTCAGTTAGACCTGGAACAGCTACAGAGAATGTATCTATTTAAACGCACACCCATGTGCATGTGTACGCACACACAAAACTTTGAAATTGCCTTTCTAAAAATAGTCATGCAGTAATATTTACTGTACCCTCAACCATAGCTAATGCTATCTACACTAAAAAACACATTTGGACCAGAATGGGTTTCCTGATAGCTTCTTGAAAGCAGGATACTGGTGCGCTATTCCTTCACTCATTCAATATTAAAGTAGCGTGGCATGCTTTCTAGAGCACACATAATGATGCTATAATGGCTCCATAGGAAAATAGTACATGACTGGTCTTGGATTTTAGTGGTAAGCCACAAAGTGATCAACCTAGTTCTATGCCAACCATGTATGAACCCTAAAAAAACTAAATACCCCATTTTTCTTTTACCCAGAAATGCTATTAGAATTGAAACAAAGCAAATCCTATGCACGTTATTGACATTTCTTGATATAAAGGTATCATTCTCACACAAAAGGATGAAGAATGAAGAATAGAAATGCTCTATATTTATATTAAATGTCACATGTGGATCTAGCAAGTTGACTAAAACTAAAAGAAAGACTAAAACTACAGCATTGAAAAACATTTTAGTGAGCTGAAATAAAATATAACACTGGACTCTATGAACAGACTGAAACTAAACTATCTTTACATTGATAAATAAATTCCTATGATAGTTTTCCAACTATGTGTATTTTCTTTTTAAATGCTGGACTCATGAATTGCAACTTTCTCCTCATCCATGACAGTCAAAATACTGAAAATGAAACTAAATAAAAATGACAGCTAAATATTTAAAAATATATATATATAAACTAAACTATAACTAGCAAAACCTGAAAGAAAGTTAACTGAAATTAAACTAAAATCGGTTTCCAATTTAAAAATAAAATAAAAAAATGAATGGAATTGCAACTGCGATAGCCCTTGGTCAAGAGTGATCCTACTGACTAACTACACTGACTGATTTATTTATCTATTAATCAGGAGGATTATAGCAGTAGATGATAGTTCTGGATGTTATCACCACATTCTGAGCAATGTATAATTTTATTACAATAGTTAATGCGCTGCGTTTTGTATGTACAGAAGCTATTTACTTATTTGTGTTGCATTGTCACTGATTGGCCCAAGAGATGCCTGCATCATTCGTACAAGTACAATAACACCATGCACAATACTATCATATTATCATGTTATAAATTGTACTATTAGAAGAGGAATATCTCTAAAATTATGTATTTTCTGACTTGTCAGTAATTGTCAATAATGTCTTATTGACCACAGTTGGTCTTCTTGCATCAACTACAAATCTTTTTTAGCTTCGGCAGTTCAGAATCCAGTGGCTAGTCATTTAACTAGAACTAAATGGACAGATCATACAGTATGACTCACATTTTTAGCACTTAGCTTTACATTTATGTTTAGAATCAAAATTGAGATATTAGTAATTAGTAGTCTTAGTCTTAAATCTAGAGAAAAGCTTCTTTGATTGTCCCAAAGTCTCAAATATGACAGGTGATCAAGTATTTGTAGTCAGAGACGCTCTAAATCACAAACTGGGGCTGCAGGAGAGAAGAGCGTCCCATCCAGCCTAATTCAGACCCAGTAGATTTGCTCTATTTGCCCAATTAATTTTAAGTGTCGGGCATGGTCATTTGTGGGGAAATCTACTCCGTGCACAGGAAATAACGAATCAAACTTTGCTGAGGAAATATACTAATATACTACTAATAATAAACAAATGCTTGCTGAGGAAATACAAAATGAGTTCAATATGATTTCCAAATTTTACGAACCAGCAGTATCTGTTGTCATCATTTTGACAGTGTACTTAGAAATTACTGAACTGTTTAGAGTCCACTTAGAGTCCAAAAATGTTATTTATATGTAGTAGTTAAAATAGTTTGTAATTTTTTGTAACTTTTTATTGTTATTATGGTTGGCCTTAATGCAAAAAAATATATTTTACTTATTTTACAGCACATTATTATAATTATAATTATTATGATTATTATTATTATTATTAGTAGTAGTAGTAGTAGTTGTAGTATTATGGCTGAATTGTGGTTATCAATTTATTTATTTTTTTAATTATTGTTTTGTTTTTCATTTAAATATCTACCTCTATCTATTCAATATTGTATTATACAAACCTAACACTTTTATGTGCAAGGTCTCGTGTGATGTGTTAACATCTAAATCATCCAAGCATCTCAAAAAGTAACCTTTGCCCTATTAAAGATAATTCTGCTGTTGCTTCATTTAATACTAAATGATCATCATCTTTTATGAACAGACTGGCTGCTGTAGAAAAGGATGGACCCAGAAGAAGAAAGCTATTAAGTGGCACAAGCTCTGGGGCTGTTGTGTATTGCCTGGGGAGTTATTCATTTAATGTCTGATCTTAGCTTCCTCTTCTTAGCTTCTAGGCCAGTTCTGAATAGTAATGAATAGTAACATGCTAGAATGGCCTTCTACACATGCATGTGACAAAGACATTCATATACTCCCCTGTATGGTTTTTCTCTCAAGGATCATCTTTGACAAGAACAGCTTCCTAGAGTTACCATAATACCATAATGACTTTTATACTCAGTCAAAGACTGATCTCTTGAGTGACACAGGCAGTAATTTGGTATTATCCGGAATATGTGGGGTAGAATGATGGACATGAAAAGTATAACAGGAGCTCCGTGTGTTTTTACTCTACTGCCTTTATTGCTTTTAGCAGATTCTCTCCAGAGCAGCACAAGCTAAAGGGAGCATTGTACACTGGCATTCTACGATTGCCAATAAAACACAGTAAGGAATACGTGCAAGCCTAGAAGAGAGTTCTTTTCAGGAAACGAAAGCATTCATGCTACACTGTGCACTTTCAATATGGAGATGCATCTAGACTGAAAGAATGTGAAGAGCATATTCTTCTATAGCGTTAATGTACCATCAATTACTGAATGTAAAGCTGGTTTGACCATTGCTAAGTTGGATTAATTTGGCCACAAAACTGGTACAAACATGACACCTCAATGTATTAACCTTTGTAAACACCAGGGGAAATGCTCTTTGAATGTGTGGTTTCACCACAAAACATCCCTATAGATTGCTGGTAATACATTCCATTTGCATAGTAACATGGTGCAATTCAATACAAAGAGGTTGTTTCTTGTGTAACACGTCTTCTGAAATGAGTAAATGTTCAGGGCATATGGGAGGACATATGGTGCAATGAAATACTGATGTTGCTAAAACAGCCCTGACCACTCCAAATAAGGAAACATCTGCAGAACATCAGAGGGAAAGATGATCTCCAGCAATGCTGCGATTATTAATCATAACCATAATCGCACTATTAATTGATTAATTTTTCATCAGTGCCATCATTGGATCTGAATTCAAACTGTGATTCTGAGGCCAACAACGAAGTCCCGGGAAGCAAGTATCCCATGATTCAGTCTCGGCACTTTGTAGTCTGGCTAATAGAAATCATGTTAGGAAAATGAATCAGAAGAACCTCAACATGCTAACCTTTAACAATATGACACTGAATAAATTGCCACATTTATCCTTTCAAATGAGTTCATCTAAGCATATTAAGAAAGCACAGTGATAGGCATTTTTTCATGTATGCTCTTCTCTTAACAATGCAATTGCAATTGATTTCACTTGTTATCAGTCTGTGCTAGTGATCATACATTATGGGCTGTATTATAAAAGTAGTTGCATCCATCTCAATGTGCTGAGACAGAGAGAATGTGAATGTGTCAAAGTCAAGTATGTGGATGGCGCTAAAGGTAGGCTTTAGTGTGGAAAGGACAAAAGGTATAAGCCCTCCATAAAGAGGAGCTTGCAGCCTAATTGACGGGATCAGAGGAGACTTAGAGGACTAGGAGGTGTAAAAGCCTAGAGCTGCTGCATTCCTGATGCACCCTTAAGGCCTTAAGGTGTTTGCAGTAGTTGTCAAGATGACAGAGTGCTGTAAAATGCGTATATTTAAGTTCATTACAGTACCTAAGCAAGTCCAAATGAGTGCCTGCAATATGACTAATCACATTTAATGGAAGGCAATGCATATCCAGGACACAATCTGACATGAAAGTTATCTTGCCCTGTTCAACTCAAGCTCAGCATGCACCAGGACAGAGGGAGCGTTGGTGTCGGGCCCACGGGGGCCGTACATATGTTAACACAGAAACCTGCGAGGCCACAACACAAACCAGGAAAGACAGCAGCATGCAAAGTGCCCCCACTTTGAGAGTTTGTTTATGTAGTTTAAAGGGCACGTCCTGGCCACTCAGCAGAATGTGCAGGAGAGAAACAGAATATCCTTTTCACACATTCCCACTCTGTTCCATGTTCAGGAGCAGAGTCAAACTGAACAGCCTCCTGTGAAATTTAATTTCTGTTCATTCATATATTCAGCACTGCTAAATGTTGCAGCTGCAGATTCCATCCGTCCAGCTGTTCATTAAACCCCTTATGAGTATGGTATCGTTCCGACCCCAGTGGCTCTTTATTAGTAATGTGACTGAAAGAAGCCTTGGAAAATCACTCCTGACCACAGAACCTCACTTTCCAGGTGAGGGCACTTTGTTCTCCCTGCTTCCCTCTGCAGCAGGCCCACTCAATAAATCACAGTATAACACTATACTAATGCTCTTTTCTCTGGAGTCGGTAAGACACCAATGTCAATGGCTGTGTGGTTAAACTCTCTGACTCAGCAAACTTAATGTCTGAAAGCAAGATTTTACAACATGCTGTAGCTCAAAAAGTGAAAGAATTTTAAAAAATATTGAAATTGATCAAAATGAAATGTAAAATTAAAATATTGTTACCATGGGGACCACAGATGGAAACTATGACCACTTGACTTGACTTGGCCACATTTACGGTGATATGAGTGATGATTAATATAAGTGTGTCTCTTTAATGAATTGAATAATTAAAAAGGGAAAATGAACAAACATCATTTATAATACAAAGGCTAGACTGTAACTTGAGATACATGCATGTACAGGTATTGGTGTCTATGAGAGACCTACTCAAACACTGGTATCACTTTTCATGGTTCAATTTACAATTTGCTACAGGGAAAAAAAAATCTATTTGTTTCTTTGTATCGGTGCACTCTTGTATACACATTTTATAAAAAATTCTTCCATGGCTATATGTACTTTAAATAATACAACAGCAATAAAAGCATGAATGTAACTGTAAGAAATGAACAGCGCAAACCATATTAACCATTAAATGTATTTTAAGATGACACCAGAAATGACAACAACCTGTACACTGCAGCTATTTCTGCCTGTTTTTTCAATCAGCGTTTACAGAATGAGTCACAAGCTAAATGTCTCCACTAAAGGCATTATTCAGTGTCTCCATATTGATAGGTCTTGCCAGAGTTGATTCATTAAAGGGTTTGAGAGGAGCTGGTAATGCACTTGGAGGTCTAATGAAGCTACAGTTTTAGCATAAGCCAAGAAGTCAGTGCAAGTCTTTGCAGTGCAATGCTTTCCCCACTCAAAACAGATAATATGACAATTTCCAGCAACATACAGAGCACTATAATCTTGCAGAAGCTTGTCAATAAACTCAATTTGACTGGAATATTTGTGACATACTCATCAATTTACAAAGAATTATTTTCAGCAATTTGAGGAGGAATAATTTAGAGCCAATCTTCTGCAATGCAGTGGAAAATGTTTACAGTAATGCATATGACTACATGTTTAAACGGGCAAAATAAGTGGTGATACTTTCATTTACAATGGTATGTTCTATTGTGTTAGCCTGTGCATTACCTATGGAAGATATTACACAGTGTTGTCCAAATTTACTTAACTTATCCATAGGTTAATAGATACTTTAATACAGTGGGGGAAGGTTAGTGAAAGATTAAGTGTTATCAAGCATGTTTTATACTGATGGAGTGTGAATTTTAACTTATTGAAATAAAGCTTTTATCCAAATTCCCAGCTGTCTTAGGCAAATTCCCTCTCAAAGTGGCCACTCTGAGAGGCTGCTCAAACCAAAAACTGAACATGGCATACAGTGTACAGCGCTATGGCTTGTCACTCCACATATTCTCCTAACTTTGCTGTGCTTGTCGAAAGCAAACCTCCCTGCCTGTCTGAAGGCTGTGTGCACGGTGCCTTCTAAGCTGCATGTACGTGAAGCTACACAGGGTACCTGAAGTCCTGAAAATATCTATACATATAAGTATGCAGGAACGTGGACATTTTAACTTTGTGCTACCATTAGGTTACTCATGACAACCAATACTGTATTGAGGAGTACTGTATTGAGGCAGTACTGTGGTTAACTTTGTCATTCTTATGAACTGCAGTGTCTAAGAACCTGTTCTTTACAGTAACAGCTGCCTTCACTCTTAAATGAGAAACGTGCATACAAAAATGATCTCTGACAAAATGCGTGTATTAGTAAATGCTACTGGCTCATTGACATATGAGCACATAACCAAAAATATAAAAGTTTGGGCAGAATACTTGTTTATGAGTGCAATTGTTGCGAATGTGCATCCCAGTTTAGTGGAGCGACTCTAATCCAATGACTGTATAGTTTGTTGAACTGCTGGTGGCCACAGTGATGCACTATTGATCTCTTGTAGGTCTATCAGACACATATTGACAAACGCCTCTAGGGGCATGGCCCAGAAGTCCAAAAATCCTCCTTCTTTCCTCCACTACCTTTTACCCTCTCCATTCCCCAGAAAACAATGGTTATGTCCCCATGTTGCCTTCTGTCCAAATAGTGGAGGAGATGAAAGAAGCTGCGCCTTCACCTCCTGACATCTCTCCCAGGGGAGGATACCCAAGTGTTTCGTCTCCAGGAAGTAAGACCGTTTGACATCATAGATGGCCTATGATGTCAAACGGTCAAATGCATCCTTCTCAGATATGAGATGAATGGATCATGAATGAGGTGAAAAGTACAACTTTGAACCTACTGATTTAATATAGAAATATTTAAGGCTCAGTTACTGAAAAGCAGATAACAGCTTTCATTGCACGTCTTTTTGAATACTCAATTTTGATTGGCCAATGAAGGCATTTCTGAGGTCTGTTATTTCGGAATAATGGACTGCTGTTTCACATCTCACCATATCACTCTAGTCAAGGTTGTTTTGTTGATTTTTAATCAAACTAACTGGTGACACCAAAGAAAGAATTTGTATAAGTATAATTGTAAGTATAATTGAATTTGTAAGTATAATTTTTAATTTTATTTACTCAACACAAAACGTTTCATTGCTGATTAGAGGCTGAACAGCAATTTTTGTATACGTTTCTATGGTTACAGTTATGCTACAGTGTATCTATGGATTCTGGCTGCAGACGTTTCTATGGTTACAGTTCTACTACAGTGTAGCCATGGATGCTGGCTACAGACGTTTCTATGGTTGCAATTATCTTGTAACAAAATAATTTTAAGTCAATATTTTGTGTCAAATGATTAATGTCTTTGGCAAGTAGCCATGTAATAAGTGAGATAATGTACAGCCAACCTGTCATGTTGCAAAATAAGCCCCTTCATGGTGATAAAGACCCTTGATCTTGATTCACCCTGTCAGGGCTTATTTTACGATAATGACCAGCCCACTGTACATAATCCCTTACTTGAAAAAAAAAGTCTAAAAAGCCGCTTTTAAAGCTACAATATGCAAATGTGTGACATTAAATACCAATACATAAATAGAATATATATTATACATTATCAGTCTATGTCTGCCTTTAACCCCTTGTGTACATGCCCACATTCCCCCGTTTGCCTGAAACTGGCATTTGAATGATGTTTGGTAAGTTCGGGGCATATATTTATTATTTTGTGGGCATGTGTCAGCCACAGCACAAGGAAGTCATAGCAACAACAACAATGGCAGAGTAAAAAAAACAAAAGAGCAGCAAAACTACATGTGCTGCTGACAAGACCCATTCAAAAACACAAAGGCATCGCTTTTTTTTAAATTGTGCTGGCCGTCTGCTTCGCCGTTACGGATGTCAGTTACCTCAGCCTCAGGGTAGATGCCATTTCAAAGTAGACAGCTGAAGAAGATGAGTGACAAGTGTTGGGGTGTGAACTTGACCAACTGAAGGGGTGGAGTGGGGAATAACAACACACTTCCTGCCTCAAGGCAAAAAGTTGCATATTGTAGCTCCAAAGGACATCGCATTGGAATGAGGTCATCATTAACTAATGTCTCATTAATGATGCTGAGGCACAGAAGCTAACCAGTTTCCCCCCTTTCCTCCTGCCCACATCTGCTGTCTCCTTATCCAAGATTTACTGTCTAATAGGACATGAGTAGAGAGGTAGCGAGGCACGATAGTGAAAAGTTTGGGGACATACCTTAGATAGATTTTTCATCATCTTGTTTAAATCAGTTAGCTTTTGCTTTTAAACATTTTTAGACTTCTATAGCATCTCAATGTTCCATGTAATGGTGTCTTATGTTGAATGCAGCAGAGTGACTTGCTGGAGTTTTTATCAACAAAGTTATTCATTTTAGACAGCAAAGATTCATACCAGAAGGACATCGTTGTGTCTTAGTCACTGAGCCTGGGTCCGAGCAGGATAGATCTGATTGATTACTACATGTGTCAGTCTATACAAGATATCCAATACCCCTTAAGATAACTCCCCTCCGCAGAGTTACATACCTCGTAACATAATACTATAATCTAATTGCTTGAATGAACTGGAAGAACACAGGCCACTTAAACTTAATCCAATAACATTTCTCCTCTTTCCCAATGGCCCCACACATTGCTCTTTTTACATATTAATAGGACATAAAACTACACTACACAGTTGCATAGCCTTTACTATGGTTTGACAGCCAGGTTATTTGTCTTGGCTGACTACACATAAACAACCTTTACAAAAAGTATTTTAACCTTAGCTAATGATTAGAACTCTGAGCTTTTTCCCTTCTGCATCCATAAGGTTAACTATTTCACAGGCTAACTGTTTCTACACGCTCCACCTGACTGGGTAAATGTTAGTCCAGCTGGGGAATTATGTGCAATTATTTCAAGTAAAGGCAAACTGGCTGGCTCGGACGAAAATCTCTCTTTTCAGAAAGGCTCTGAGCCAGCTTGAGTTCTCTGATTCGCCTGCCAGGAATCCTACATGCCAAGTCTGCAGGTAACAGCAATTCCTGGGGCCTTCATGTGGTAAGAGTGCTGAGTAATACTCTCGTAAACCACCAATGCTGAGCCTTTCCAGGTTTTTTTCCCTATCTAGCTTGAGCAGAACTGGATGTCCTGTCCTGGTTGTAGGATGGTAGGAAGTCCCTTACTTCAAGGCATTTGCTGAGGCGGTAGGCCTGTTGTTGTTTTGCTTGTTGCTCAGTGAGTGATTTATCAGGCCAATTTGGGTTGAAAGTTTTTTCCAGAGCCGGTAATGTAGCACAGATCTTCCATCCCATCAGTAACTTTGCTGGGCTAACACCTGTAGATGTGGTCAGTGTAGCTCAGATGAAATCTAGTAGTTGGTAATCCTGCAATTGGATATTGGATTGTTTCACGATTGGAGCAGCTTGCTCCATAGGCTGCTCTCACATTGCAATTGGATTTGCAAATAGCCACTAGCTGTATGGAGGAATAGATAGCTTGGCTAATGTCTCAGAGGTATACAGCATGTATCTCTCTATTCTGTTTTGCTGTCATTCAGTTTGTTTAGTCCAACATATATTCTGACAGTTCCTTTTGGTTGCATCACAGGAAGCATCAGGGCAAACCAATCCTTTGGCTGTCACTTTCTCTATCACGCCGCAAGTAGTTTTCCTTTTACCTTTGGTAGTAGCAGCAAGGGAAACCTTTGGTCGGTGTGTAGTACATATGGTTCTGCTCCCTCTTTCAGATGAATTGTAACTGGTTCACCCTTTGATGTGCCATGTTTGCCGAAAACTACTAGCCCCATCTCAGTAGTTACCTGTCTACTCAACAGTTTGCTCCTTGTTTTCCCTCTTGCTGTGAGCCCTCTTGCCTGTATGGTGAAGGTATATTTCCTTGTAAACTGTGCTTATGTTGAATTGCCCCAGACAATCTAACAACCCCCCCCCTGGACTGTTTAAGGGTTGAGCTGTCTCTCAGCTGTCTCTTGGGCCTTAATGGTTTGTAAGTCTGTACGTTCATAATAATTGGATTAGCCCTTGTGTGTATTTTGAATTTAACTGGCGTGTATACTATTTCTAATGTGACAATTCAGTGATCAGCACTTCCTCCATCCCTCTTATTCACTTTGCCAAAGTAAAATGTTTCCTCTCCTCGCTATCTGTAATTTGGTGGACTGACTTGGAGTGGCACATTTTCTCCTAGTGACCCTTTTCTGTATTTCTTGCCTTCTGATTCTGCCATCTGGCACCTGGCTTTGTGCTGTGTTTTGCCACATTTTCCACATCTGTTGCTGCTGGCTATGTTCCTAGGCTTTGCCTTCCTCTCTCTGCCTCCGGTATTCCTCTGGGCTGGCCGCCGATGATGGGACACCTCTTGCACACCACATGCAGCTTACTCCTCCTGCTGGGTAATCTGATGTGCGTATCATCTCCACCGTTTCTCTGGTAAGCTTCGTCATCAGCTACAATTTTCTTGTGAGTTCCTTGTCCTTGACTTCCTATGACAAGCCTATCTCTAATGTCTTAATTTTCCCTTGAAAGCACAATTATCACTGTGTTCACAGTTCTGTCATGGATATTGGTCTTTGGTACAAAATATTCATTTAACATTTTCGCCGTCAAATTAAAAATGTTCTCAGATTGGTTGCCCATGGCATAAATGAGGATGCTGACTTCACCCTTTTCTTTACTCAATTGTTAACTATTCAATAGGAGGTGAATCTTTGTTGCCATGGGAGCCAGTCTGCAGTGTGTCCAAAGTTTAAACTGTCAGGCAGATTAAACTTCAGAATTCTGTTCTTTCTTGTCATTGTGGCCAGCATCCCACTTCTGACACCATGTCAAATGAACCAATGACTGGTCAGTCATTGCATTCCTGCAAAAATATTTCTTGAACTTCAACCGGCTACATCACATCACATCTGACAGCCTGCTACTAGGGCTGGCACATGCGGCTCCGTCACTTAGTCCTCGCTCCTAAGAGGATAAATCTGATTGGCTATCATATGTGTCAGTCTACACAGGATGTCCAATATCTTGACAATGGGTAAAGTAAATATGCATCTAAAAGAACTGTGGCGCTAAGTGGTGAGCTAAACACATAATACCAACATAATAGCCTCAATTTTTTTTCACCTCAGTTTTGTTTGACTCCCACATAATATGTAACATTTCCTGGTTTGTTAAAGTTGTGCATAGTTTAAAGGCATTAAGTAATCTGACCTTTAGTAGGAATTGAAACAACATTGATAGTGCTTGTCTCCTCCTACATAAGTCTCTGGCACAGCCCCCACCCTGTGACGATGGCCTGTAATTATCAAAAATAATAAGGTCATACACAATAGACGAGCTAATTAGAGCAGAGCTCCAACAGAAACATCTAGTTAATGTATCACAGTGCAAAATACTGTAATAATAATCCTGCTTTGTCATTTGTATTATTTGGCTTGAGAACAAGACTTATTAGACTTTGCAGCTGAAATGTCATTGGACGCCAGAACTGCTCGTAGCACTGTCCTCTGTTGCTGAGCAGCTGAGTATGTATGCGACTAGGTGTGTGTGTGTGTGTGTGTGGAGGGGTGTGGGTGAGGGATGTATGGGTCTAAAACAAAAATCCTGTGCCAAACACTAAACACTGAGCCAGGAGGCTTATGTAAGTCAGTTCAGGTGATTATCACAGGTTTAGTGTATCATAAAAAGGCCACCGTGACATGGGGAGAAAGATGTTGCTTTAGGATTACAGGGTTACAGACCAATGCCCACAAAAAAGATCATTTTATAACATGCAAAGAAAAAAACAACCTTGGCAGGCTGGTGAAATTAATTTATCTTACAGTAGAGAACAAACAACTTTTTGGCTCAGTTGGGAAAACGCAAACGTCTAAAGTGAAATAAATCAGCTTTAACAGCACCATATAACAAGTCAAACAGTGCCTTTGTAAATTGATATTGTGATATTGATATTGTAATTGATCTTATTAAAGTAAAGGCTCACACATTTCCTACACAGGTCCTGGTAACAAGTGAAAGTATATAATCAGAATGAAGTGCACTTGTCTTTATGTGTAAGTGCAGTATTTGGTTAACTTGTCAACTCTTGGATAGACAAGGCATAAATGAAGTCATGCAGAAGATGGTAGTGTGGTCGACCAAGATATTAAGTGGCAAACTAAAAAATGTTAGCAATTTAAAAAATGTGTTTTATAATGTCTACGGACTTCATCAGGGCCAAATGTAGAGAACGAGAGAACTTAAAATATAGTGGCGGAATAAACAGTATTGGAAATGTATTCACAGGACAGATCAAAGGTTTTGAAGGGCTGTACCAGGTCTGTGGGCCCAACTTTGTCCGTGTCTGCTCTCAAACCATCAGTGCATAGCAGCCTCTCTGCACTACAACTCCCTCTGTTCTACCAAGCTTAATGGTTTTGGAAGCACTGCTAAAAGTCCTTATGATGTAAACCTCTCAAAGCTTACATAAATCGCTCGCAAGCTCAATATTACTCCATGGTCACATTAGTGAAGTACGATAATAAAGAAACATTCTCCTGAACACCCCATTAGTAAACCTTATCTTTTCACAGCCTCTTACAGCCACCAGCTATCACACAAAAACCTACAAGCTGCCTGAAGCAGACAAGCCACTCTCTCTCTATCCATCCCTTTGTCTCTGCCATCCTCTGCCTCTCACTCCCTCTCTCATTTAGACACTTACTTGTTCATAGTGCTACGGTATGGAGGTCTCTGAGTACATACCTTACCCCGAACACCCATGGACCCACCTGAGTTAGACCCTGCATGATTATTATTTATTATTGGATTAGATAGTCCAACCAACAGCACAATGGTGACTTGGTTTTAACTAGAGAGATATTTATGAATGCATTTGCTTTCATCTGGAGTCTATTGGAACTCTGAACACCCAGCCAGCCACAGTTCTGTCTGGATATATGTCTCTGTTGATTCCTGGATCTGCTTGGGTTCAGGTGTATGTTTTCTTTTTCACAATAGATGAGTGTTTTTCAGGTCAATGTAGGAATGTCGAGTGGCTTTTTCACGTTACTGTAGGTATATATTTTTGATCCCTACAAACCTCTACTATAGTGTAGTGCCTCAGGCTCAATCCATGAGAATATCATGCAATGCTTTTTTTTTCTAAAACAGTGTGCAACATTTGAAATGGAACTTAAAAGGTATTTGTCTTTTATCATGGGTAATCCAAATGTTTTCCTTTGCTGGAATTGCATTATTTATGAAACCTGAAAGTCAAGGCTGAGATTGTGTGCACCTAAGTCTGATTTGCAGCACATTCCTCATGCTTCCTTGCCATATGGCATTCTACCTGGCTGCACACCAGCCACCTAAAAGCCTATGTGCTTACATCACCATTCTAGTGGGAAGAGACATTTGTCCAAATGTTCTGAACACCTGATCTCGAAAACCTGGGCAGGAATGAGAATACTGGCCATGTTGCTACATGGCCCAAGCCAAGAATTCATTTTTCTGCAAGTGAGTGTGGGTGTCATATAAGGAGGATTAAAGAAACCTGCAAGTGTTGTGGCATAGGCATTACAACCGCTTTATGAGACAGCTGAAATGCTTCCCTGCCTACCAGCGTGGATTTAGAATGGTTTTAGTTTTATGTAGTGCCCATGGAAGGAGATAACATTCTTCAGGTGACACCAGAGCTACTTCTCTTATTGAGGCTGGTTGAAAGCCGTACAAAGCCTGATGGGGACTCGGTGAGGGAATAACACCATGATGCAATAGCAAACATAATGAATTTTTTCTCTCATGGGGGTTGCCATGCTCATTCTACAGCATGATGCTGTGTAACCTTAATTTTAGCAATTTTACATGAGAGAGTAGTCTTTAATGTTATTGCCACAACAGTGATATGGTCAGGAGCAAGGCGTTTTCCACTAATGGCAGTAATAACAGTAAAGAATACCCTCGAGTGAGATATTGCAATTATATAGCATTTGCCAAGAAAGGGTTATTGCCTATTTTTTTATTACACAAAATCTGAACAAATCAGGGGAAAACTTTTGAGTTGGGAAACTAGTTCACATAGTACTTTAGGTGCCAACCAGAGACTCTGAGTAGCAACCAGAATGAGTGTCTATGTAGCTTTCCTACCTATTTAACTCCACATAACCTGTTTCCTATGTATTCTATTTATTAGCTATTCAAACAAGTGACATCAAATCGGCAACATGTTAAATGCAACTCATCAGAACTAGCTACAGGCCTCAGCTTAGCTAAAAGCAACCATGGCATTGTTTAATTGTTCTGTTTAATCAGTAGAGTTGTACTTAATGGATGCTTGACAGTGATTTGTTAATTTGCTGGCACTGGAATGCTGAAGTCAACCTCATTAAAACAATGAATCCATGAGTAGTGCTGTCGAAGCCAGCAGGATGCACGCTTCTACAAATGGCTTGCTTTGCTAATGACTGTCCATTTGGTGTCTTTCATTTCATGATTTCCCATGCCTGCAATCAGTAAATAAGCCTGAAATTTACCAGCCAAGCTAATGATGTGCGCTAAATATCCCCTTGAAGATGTCTTTATTGGTGTTTGCTTTAGATCGTTGCTCAGAGAATAAAGACTGAAATATTTGACCTTTCCCAAGCTACAACAATGATTGCTGATGATTTGATCCAGATCACTCCATCTGTGCCATCTCACAAAACAAGCGATGTTTGAACTGCAGCAGCTAGAAATTGATTTATCTGTAGACTCTGAAAATAGCAATTAACAGTTGAAAGAATTTTGACTAAAATACATCCATATACAGTGGATCGCATTAACAAGAGTCTCATGCAATAATTACACATTTCAACTGTAACTGTCTAACATTAAACAGCACGGCTGCTAAAAAATATACTTTTTGATGCTGCCCATGATGTACACTTTATCATTATCATTCAACAGCCTAACCGAACATCCGAGGTACAATGTGGGAATGCACTGCATGTCTGCAAGTTGTCAGAACACTTGTTTCTCTTCACCAGCAATAAATGGGAGCTTTCTTTACAAAGTGTTGGAAGACAAAATATCCCCTAGACCCAACCTGGCATGAGACACTCAGAGAGGTATTCTAGTGGTACAAGAAGCAGTGGTTGAAAAATGGGATGCTTTCACGCCAGGCAGACACCGACTTAAGCTTCTTGAGGAAGGAAAGAACCGACTGTCAGTGGGAAGGGTTTGACAGCTGAACCGCAGGAAGAGGTGTGCACCTGTTGTCCAAGTGAACTGAGCAACACACTTGCTTTACTTTTCGCCAGCTTCTTTCACATGGATCCGTTAAACTGCTGAGGTGTAAGACAGCAAATGATTGGGGTAAGTCACTCGACTTTTTCACACTGCCTGACACACGTCCATCACTGTATTGTATTAAAGAAGCTCAGGGCAGACAGGACATTCAGAGATGTCCTCTGCCTCGAGTTGTGATTGACTCATGCCTCAGTGCAAAGGTGCAGCACTGTCTGTCATGGAGTGGAAACACGTTCATCTGCTGCTTTTTCTCACCCGTCTCCACCAGCTCTGCTGACTTAGTGTACTGTCTTAGTCAAAAGGTGGACCCAAACAAGCATCAACAGACAAGCATGTTATCTCAGTATGCAGGTCATAGCTTTACATCTGGAACTTACAAATCCTATAAAATTCTACTGTGACAAATGCATCTTTAAGCAGGAGAATAAGTTTCTCTCTGAGCCTTAGGGGAGGAGAGCTGCTTAACGTAATGCTCAGATGAAATTTCATATTGCATGACTGATAACCATGGAAGATTTTACTAATATTACAGAACCCAAAAGATTCTTCTTGCCCAATTGTCCTCCTTCCACCTTAAAGTTAAGCAATCCGCATGCACAATTAGATGATGAAAAATAGGCATTTGAGGATACGGAATTACAACTCCATTAATCTTTTAACAGAAAATTAAATGCTCATCTATCACGAGGTGGCCTTTGTGCCTAACTATTCTATTTGAGGCTGTGATTATTCAAGTGAAACCGTTTCATTCATCACTTTATAATTCTTTTTAGGATAATAATATAATCAGGGAAGTTAATCGGTTAAAATGACTTTAATAGCATTAGCACAACTCCGACAGGCACTTCCCTTCATTATTGTGCTGATATGGATTGCATAACACCTCAGTAGAATTTTGTGCAACATCGGTATCTGTGTTATTACACACAATGTGCAACTGAATGTCTAAAACTAAGACAGTGCTTGTAGTTGTAGATGTAGATAGACATGTCGATGGATGATGGCCATCATATACCTGCTCCACGGGGCTAATTTCCACCTGGAGAGGCTAGGGCGCATGGTGAGGACTGTGCCCCAGAGGACTGCGCTGTCACCTGTCTTGTTCACTTACTGCACCTCTGACTTCAGATTCAACTCTCAGTCATGCAAACTCCAGAAGTTCTCAAGTCACTTTTCTATAATGGGACGCAAGGAGGAGGAGTATGCAGTAGGAGTCTGGGGGAGAGCTTCATCAGGTGGGGCAAGGAGAACCATCGTCAGTAAGACAAAGGAGCTGGTAGTGGATTTCCTAACAAACACCTATAACCACCCAGGCTGAGGAGGTAGCGATGGTGCAGCCCTACAAATACCTGGGGGTTCATATTAACAACACAATGTACTGGACTGGATTAGACTGATAACATGAAGGCACTGAACAAGAGAACACAGAGTAGACTGTTCTTGAGGAGGCGCAGGTCTTTTAGTAATAACAGACTCTATATGTTCTATATTGGTGAGTGGTGCTCAATACACTGCTGTGAAGGAATCAACGTGGTGGGGGAGACAGGCAGGATTAATAAACTGGTGACTGTTGTAGGACTGAGTCTGGACAGCAGAGGGGAGGATGAGGACTAAAACTGGCCTCCATCTTAGGCAACATCTCCCACCCCCTCTGTGGTGAGCTGATGCAGCTACAGTGCAACCTTCAGCCTCCATCTCATTCGTCGAAGGTGCATCACGGCGCACTTTAGGCACTCTTTTGCGCCGACAGCAATCAGGCTGTATAATGGTTCCTACCAAAACGGGCCCAGCGTCAGCCAGCTGGGAGGATGCTGAAACAGAGTGCCTGCACTACACAAACTATCCTGGACTACCTTCACATTTCTATAGTCTGGACTAATCTGTGTGGCATTTGCTGGCAGTTTATATGTTTCAGTATGAATGTCACAGAGTACATATGTCCGTACATTGTCTGCATATGTGTCAGTTCATATCTTTCTCTATACTTATGCTACCTCCATAAAAAATGCTCTGATTATGATAAGTATATTGATAACAGACATCAGTGCACATGCACTTTGCACATTGTCACTTTTTCTGTACATACGGCAGCTCCATCTGGAGGATTGATAAGGTGGACAGCTAGTACGTCACATACAGCTGTATCCAAATCTGCACATCATTCATCTGTAAAGTGAATATAATTTGAAAGGTATATCGTTTTTCCTCTACAGATGGTTTGAATATGGTCCACTAGTGAAGATTCACGTGTCTCTCTGAGCCAGAAAAAAAAGTTTGTTCTGCCCACCAATCTGTGATATACCAATGTACAGTTTCACAGAGTTTTAGAAACCCAGGATGATTTTGATGAGGAACGTCCAATCATTTGTGAACACAAACAACAATAAGAAGAAACTTAATTTGTACAGCTTTTTAAAAACAGTGCTTACAGAATGTTTAGAGAGCATAAAAATGCATTACACAAAAACAAGAAGTGACATAAAATTAGTAAATAATTGTTAATAATAAATAAACAGAATTAATAATGTAAGTTGTTTTCAAAAAGCTGTTTTATAAAAATGGGTTCACAAATCTCTGTGAAATCCAGAAACCAGATAACAAAGACTCAATCTGATGTCATCAAAATGTAAAATCTGTAAAATCCATAGACAATGAATTGGACACTCATTTTGTGAGCCCACAGAAAAGTGAGTTGATCGTTCATACTCAAACCTTTCTCTCTAGTACCATTCAGACAGCATTCAGTAGCTCCATGAAACAGTCGCCTGACTTAACATTATGGTACACTGAGCCTTTTCCTAATACACAATACTCTGTGGAAAATTAAACCAAGGTATTAGCCCATCCAGGCTCTTGACCATTTAGGGACCAATGCGGTTTGACGTGGGCCTCTTTGAGGTGAATGTATCTTCTGCTGCTCTGGGACTGTACTGTAAAATCCAGAGATCCAGAGATCAATAGCGGCAGTAGGAAAACAGTGTCAACCTCAGGGTGGGAGGCTCTCAAAATGCAGTTGACTATCAGCTGATAACGTTCGCCATAGAAGTCCTGTTCTCCAGTACCACATGATCCTCTTTTCCTCCTGAACTTCAAATACTAAAAGCACACTTCTAAGCATGACAAATAATGGATTAGGGGGATTAGAGGCAGGCAAACATGAAAAGGATCATATGTTTTGAACCTCCTCATGACCTAGATGTATGCTCATGCAAAGGAAGAGATAAAGCACAGTGTGCCAGTTTCTCTGCAAAGGGGCACACAGTGAGCAGGAGTGGCACTGGACAGTGGTTTATATGGGCATGTGTTAGTTGAACAACTCATTGTGTGGCAGAAATCAATTTACAGGAGATAATTGTTCATTTCCAGTGGGACAGGAGGAGGCAATGAAAGGCAATGAAAGATTGAGTCTACATCACTGTGCACAAATGGTGCTAATGGGGAAAATGAATCCAATTAAGGGGCTGTTATTCATATGAGGACAGTTATTCCAAAAAACGATAAAAAAGTTGTTGACCACATCACCCCCAGTTGCTAATAAACTCATATCTGCCCCAACAGTTTGACAGTTAAATAGAAACAGATGCCAGCTGTCCAGGAAAGCTCAACCAGGAAGGTTGTGGCTGTGGCTGTAGTGAAGTCGATGGGATTACCTGGGGGATTAAGAACTGTAAGCACAATAACAAAATGGCTTGACGAGGACACAATTACCCTGCCATGTTTGAGACGAGCTGATAAAGGCTGGGGATGTGGAAGGGCCCGAATCACAATCAAATATTTTTTTTAAAAAAAGGCCATTGCAGCCCGCTGAACCCTAACCTGAAAATATATTTCCTAGTATCTACTTAGCCCAACATATTGAAAAGTCTGCACACCATTTGGAGTGTAATCAGTGTCATTATCTCAAATTGTATTAGATTTCCATCTCCTATCCATAAGATTCTTATCAATTTAACATTAGGCTTAAAGATACACAAATTATGGAAAGTGCTCATTTAAGGACCGGCTTCTCTCCGCTGATGAAACCTTTTATGATGTACAATTTATTCATAGGTTAGGGGAACACCACAAAGTCACGTATGTTTTTTTTTTTGTAGCAAAGGAAAGTCAAATCAGTATTTATAAAGATGAAACACCCCACCCCAAAGCCAGAAACCAGCAAACCAAAGTACTTATCTGCAATGTCATATTGAGGCACAACCTGGAGTTCCTCCATTGACAATCAACACAAAACCGACTTTGAGAATTAATAAATAGTTGTTTGAACTGCAGCTTAAGAAGCGTTACATTATGGTAATAAGTAATTACAAAATTGTCCTGTATCCCAAGAAAAATATTCTGTGCACCGCCACAGTCACCTATCTTTTCTAATTTCAATCTCTATTTAGCTGAACATTGGTACGTCATCACAGGGGTAGGCAAGCCTCTTGTTTCTGGCTAGCATTAATAGCAGCATATGTTCACTAATAGAGCCCTAACTCTCCTGGAGCATAAGAATATCATTTTAAAGGGATAGTGAGATAATAATTTTTTGGAGGACTTCATTACCCAGACATTATCTAAAGAATAAACTGTTCTCCTCTGACCTAAATTTCTTCGTCTTAGTGGCGGGAGGGGTGGAGATGGTGAAAAAAAATCATTTTGCAGAAGGTTCGTTCAACGATCATTGTCCAGTTTTTTCTCAACCGAGCGCTCACTCACTGCTATTTATGGGAGAATTTTGTTTGTTTATAATCACTGAAATCCAGTGAATATAACATTTGGTAAAGGCATGGTCCATAGGATTGTGCACTTTAATGCAAGTAAGTAAAATGATCCAATTATATAAAACGATTTCCATTTTTACAAAATAAATCAGCAGAATGTTTTATTTCTGTGTGGAAAACAGCAGAAATGAAATGTTCTACTCTGAATTCCCTGTCAACAAGGTGTGGAGAGAGATATGGCTGAATGAAAACAGACAAACGGAAAAAGCACGGGGGCAGAAAAGAAAGAAGAAAAACAAGCACTGAAAACAAAGGTGAGAGGAGAGATGAGGAATGGGGGGTTGATGGGGAGAAATGATGAGATGAGGACAGTGGATGCTGCCAGCTGTGTGTGAGCGTATCTGTGTGTAGCTTCACGATAATATGGCCACAGCAGCCAAACACACATCTCACAGCACACCCAACAGGTGGGTCAACAAGGGGCATCTCAAACACCCAGGCAGGAGCTTATCTTAATTCTGAGGCAGAGAAAAGCCAAGATCCCATCCACGCTTACTCCCCGTAATCGATGCCGACAGGTAATTTAGAGCAGTGCATAGGAGAGCTTACAGCTTGCAGGAGTGGCAGGACATTTGTGTGGCCTTGGTTCCCACACTTTCCCAGCTCTACCAATGCAATCAATGCCAATGCAACCCCCCCCAGCATTTTATAAGAGCTAATGATCAAATCAGCAAAGCACTAATGGTGATAGTAGGCACAGAAATGTAAACTTAAAGATGCACAAGATGTAATTTGTCTAGCAGTTGACTGTGAATGCTTTCAGTGACTCAACAGACTCCTCAGCTGCCTTTCAAGTGAAACAAAGTGAATATTAGTGAATTTTTTTTTTTTTTTGCAGCGTCACAATATCTACAAGCTTCAATGAAAAACCTCTGCTGCTCTGAGTACAGAATTTATCAGCAATGTGCACGTATGCATTGTGTCGCTGAAATAACTCCGGAATCAAACATGATATAATCATCGCAGCAGGACAATCCAGGCTATGCAGAATGAATCAAGGCTTGAGTTGGAACAGCAAAGAAATGCTGGTGTTGTGTCCACCGCCTCTGGAACTACACAAGTACCCCTGCTGGCCGAGGATCAAATCCTGCCACAACTTTCTCTTCTGTGTCTCTCCCACTCTGGGTCTCTCTCTGCTCTCCAACTGTCTGAATAAATAAAAAAGGTGGGTGGATTGCCCATTTTCCCATTTACAATAACTGATGGTGTTTTTGAGGTAACGTTACTACAGTATATACAGGCCAAACCCAGGGGATAAAAATGGAGGATACTGTATGTAGGCTAACAGGGAAGTGTGATGGCTCATGGCTGTGTATCCAGAGCACATTAAAAAGAGAAGAGAGAGAGAGAAGAGAAGCCCAGTCTAGCTGCTCTCTCAAAGCTGCCATTGGCACCTCTCCAGTTTTGTGAGAAGACTTGTTATGTAATTCCGCAAGAGCCTGTTTTCTCATACTTGGCTATTACTAAAACAACACTGCTGCCAGTTCACAAATCCATGCACTGAAAAAAAAAAAAGAAACCAGTGCAGACACAATGATTTTTGTGAATGTGAAATTGTTGAGGGAGCTGAATTGTTGGTGTCTCCACTACAAACACCAGTAGTTTATGTACATGAATTGAAAAATACCACAAATATAGCGATGCATTGTTTTCAAAGTATTGTTAAAAAAAGCTATCACTCAAAAGCTGACCTGAGATTTTCAGTTATACATAAAATATACTGTGTTATTTCAGCGTGGGCATAAATCTCCAGGGTCATGAAAAAATAAACAATAAGGCATACCATAATATGTTCCTGTTCATAAAAAAAACATCAACATCCAGTTCCAGCAAAACTCTGGGAGCCTTTCTTTGATTCCATAGATTTTGGAACATGAAGTCCAAAGAAACCCACATTTTCAAGCGGTATTCTGCAGTGACAATAACAAAAAACAATAGAAACAAATAAGACTCATGCGCGGATCAAACATACACATGCTGATATATATCCTATAATACTATAACTATACTATAATACTAATATAATACTATAATACCATATAAGGCTATTTATTGGGTTGGTTTGACTAAGCTACATTTTACAGAGATGGTAAATTTATCTTTTCAAAAGAAAATGTTTGACATCCATTCATTTGTAAACAGCATGGCTTTATAGAAAAATATTTTGAAATGCTTTCATTTGCACAAAGTATCAAAAAAGTCTGATTTGATGTCATCATTGAATTCAAGGTACCAATACCGGTATCAGTATCATAAATTTCCAAATGATACCCAGTCCTAGCTGAAATGAATGCGTTGTTTTCTCTCTAGTCCAAAGGCAGTGTATTCATCACCTATTGTTGAAAATTCATTAATCCATTAATTATAAATGGCAATGCAGTATATTTCACTAGGCAGCACATTCATTAGTGTGTGTGGCGCGAGTCTCCAGCTCATTCTCCATGGCACTGGCCCCCTAGAAATGTAGTAGATGGCCATGTTGACCTGGCTCAAACAATACTACTACTACTACTACTTCTACGATTACTACTACTACTACTACTACTACTAATAATAATAATAATAATAATAACACAAATATCTGTAGATGAACTCAAATAGAGGTCTGTAAATCGGAAGAAATGGTCTGTAAATCTTCATATTGCAGGGATTGGATAAAAGTAAAAGTTGCATTACATAGTAACAAGTAATTTCAAAAGTAACTGAAAGTGAAAACACATTACAGAGGTTACCATTTACAATTTTGAGCAGATGGATTGTATTTAATAGTAATTGTAATGCTTTGTATAAAATTAGATTATGATACAATAATAGTGTAATGAGCTCAGGATAGTTTTACAAAATGTTCAAACTCATCTCAGTTAGTTTAGAGATCAGCTCCTCTACTCTTTATAGGACCAGAATAACCAAAAGGCATGTGTAACTGCCCCTTCTAATCTCTATAATCTCTGGTTTAACCACTTGACCTCATCTGTCCTCTTTAACCTTAATAGTATTTCTAACAGCTACCTTAAAAGAGATTGGTGTAGCTCTTTTGTTTGTGCTATACGCTGCTTGTTAAAAGTTTCTCTCTCTTCTCTCTGCATTACATTATTGACAAGTGTTGGTGCTTAGCTCAACGATGGGCGATAAACAGCCCAAATTGAATTCCTAAACTATAAATCTTCAGTATTCAGATATAAAACACCGCAGGACAAGCCATGGTGCTGGAAGTGAAATCGACTAATCAGCAATCAGTGACTGAATACTTTCAATTTTAAGTGATCACTGACCAGCAAATGGATCCTTTTAATAGTAATCCAACAAACACTGTTAACAGATTGTATTTTGAACATCAATGATACCCACGAAACACAACAAAGGGAGCCTCCCCTGGTCTTCACTGGGCAGAGGACACTGTCATATTAACAAATACAGACAACCCTTGGCTAGAATCCTATCTGGAGGGCAAGCCAAGACCACCTGGGAGAGCACCATCCATCTATTGAGTTTGCTGCTTTTACTCATTACATTACAGTCATTTAGCAGACGCTTTTATCCAAAGCGACTTACAAGCTACTTGATACTATGTTGGGATCGAACCCACGAACCCAGAGTCTCATGCTCTACTGACTGAGCTGTCCGGGACATACAATATTACTCACCGATGTACTCGCAGGCAAAAACTTTCAAAGCTTTGATGTATCCCGGCCACTGGTGAGTGACATACTTGGTACAGGCTGTTTTCATTTTTAACGAAAGTGCTGAAACAGCCTGTGCTCTTTGTGTGTTAAAAGCTGCATAGCGCCATCTCTTTGAAGCACTATTTACATCAAATATTTATGCAATGCACCACATTCTTGTGCCATACTCCACCATGTACACCATAATACACCATAGTATTTATTTCAATTTCCTTTTAAACCAAACAAGTTCAACACATAATTGAAATGAATGTATGGATAGGTAGAGTAATAAATGTATAGACATTTGGCCCCATAGGCAACTCCCAAGTCAAAGCCAACACCAAAGAGACCACGTTGAGACCAAGAGTTTTGTGGAGAATAAAGTAGATCAAAACATTTCAATAAACTCTCAATATAGTTAGTATACATACGTTTGATTTAAGTCACTGCCATAAGTGTTTTGGACAGGGGGTGAATGGAAACAGTTAACAAATAGTGAGCAATCTGAAGAATTCATTCCATAGTCATTCCATAATCACATCCTGTGTATTGGTAAACATATATTTTACAATTTTTTTTAAAATGTATTTTTGTTGAAGATGTTATTTGTTGCTTTGTTTGATTTCTCATTATTGTTGATGTTAGTGTTTCATTTTGGAGGTTTGGAGGTTTACAGTGTATGTGCGTGAGCAGTTTATGCTCTAGGTTGCAGGCTGTATTCAAGGCCACCAGAGTCAAGACCAATGCTGAAAATACAGACGTAGGCCTATAGCTATCTTTCTGTGCTAGATCTAGCGTTGGCTCAGAACAGCCAGCTGGGAATGCTGGAGGTGCTTAAGCAGCAAGAATAATGAAAAGTGAAAGACCTAAGATCCTTAATTAAAAGTACAGAGATGTGGGTACGTAGCACTTGGCATGCACGTTTAGCTGTGGAAATCAGATTAGACAGTAAAAGATACAGCAGTGAAGCCTAAATCTCTAAAATAACAGGGTGTAGAACCCAACATTTACTACAGTAGGGACTCTCTCTCGTGGATATATCCACTTCCTCTAATGTGGATTTATATGGTGGTCGAAGGGGATTAAACTTTTTAATCAGACACTTGTCTTACAGGACTATCAAAGAAAGTTAATTGGAATTTCAGCCTAGTCAATGCTGTTATTAATGTAATAATAATAAGATATTTTTTACATTACATGCTATATTGGAGGCCTCGTTCACCAGCTACATTTCCAGGAGTATGCTTTTTACCCATTACTGAAATTAAATACATACCCCTGACATAATTGATCCTGGCAAGTGGAAAATATTATTTGATTAATGCAAAGACCATTCAGGTTCCAAAGGAATAAGATTACTTGATCAAATAACATTCATAATGAAATGATTACGGTGATAATGCTTCTGTGAACTTGCCACATTGCGGACTTTATATTGGATTGGATTGCTGATGCAAACTCTAGTAAAGTGAGAAAATGCTTTTGATAATTTCCCCAAAAATGCTTATCATGATCCATGATATCAATGATATTACACCATGTGAAAGCAGATCTCAAAACACATTTATATTCAAAAATAATAAATTAATTTATGAATAAAAAAAAGTACATCTTCAAAATCTTCCCTGAAGGAGGAACAGGGACTGTGTCTGCGGCAGACTCTGTATTGAAGTCTTCACAATCATACCCGCAGGGCTAATATGCGCTTCACCCCTCAAGGGAGGTCTTTCCCTCCTATGAAACATAGATACTGTAGTACTCAGTGCTCCAAGGATGTTGGAGGGGCTGACTTCTTTCAAGGAACAGGGAGTTATACTTGCAGCTGCCACATTCAGACGGTAGAACATCATAAGGTATGAGGTGAAGCCCAGTTGGCTGCAGAGCAGATACCTTTCACTTTGCCTTGAGGAACCTTTCCTTATCTGTGACAACATTCAGTTCCCATGATAAGGTGGCCCCCACTGAGGGAGGATCCCCACCCCGACATTCATCATTCTCAGGTCATGAGGTGCCTGCTGGTTGTACCTCAAAAAAGTGACAGGAGGTTCAAGTTCCAAGTGTCATGTGTTGTCTGTGCCATACTAGGACACTGTGGATTTTATTAGGAGCATTTGGTTAAAATCCTCCAGAGCCAGTGGAACTGTGAAGAGAGTCCACTCGTCATTCACAGTTTATCAGCATACTCTGACTCACCGCCCTTCAGCTTTCACCGGTGCTCATCACCTTTCTGAGCAGCATTTTAGTCAGTAGTAGTAGTGTGTCCTGATTCAGGAGAGCAGGGTTTCTCCATTTGTCCAGGTCTGTTGTGCATGTTGTAGTGACTGAAATGGACTTAACTGTCTTGAGGGTTTTAGGCGCCCAGCCAGCACCCATCTCTCGAGCCTCTTCCTGTGGGACCACTGCTAAGAGGGAGGCTGTGAGACCCAAAATGTGCATGCATTTGTGAAAATGTAACGTGGTAATCAGCAATTCTCAATTGTCAATCCTCATTCTTTTGTTTTTTTTTTGGTGCTAAGTGCTCACTGCTGTGGTATTTTTGCACTACACTTCCCAGAGATCACTTGCCAATCAAACAGTGTGTCCAGTACTGAGCTACTGGTTACTCTACAAGCCAAAAAGGTAGTAAACCATGACAAACCTTTGCATATGCAATGCGCCAATGTGTGCTAAGATCCTTTGAATATGCAATGTCCCGGTGTGCAGCAAAAGACTTTACTAGCTCAGCCAGCAAGTGTAGATGATTTCTTCTTAGGAGACATGCTCCACGCACTCCATGAACACAGACACAGACACAAACCCACTTTTTAGCAACATCCTGTTGACGAAGTTGCATAAAATATTTTGCAATTATCAAGGCACCATGGGTAGTGGCGCCTTCATAATGAAGTGAAGTATACACCAAGTAGGGGAAAACATGTGCCCACTGGGTATTATGTGCGCCTCAGGAGAGGGCAGGGCCTGCCACAACAGACAAAGCACTTATTATCCCTGCAGGTAGGATTGTTGAGACTTCAGCACCGGGTGTGCAGAAAGCACAGTCCTCTTCCTGTTTTGTACAGCCCATTGAAAGGGAACCTAGTCTCAAGCTTCTCAATTGTCTTTATCTGCGTATTCCTATTCAGGGTCATGGGGGGCTGTAGCCTACCCCAGCATGCATTGGGCAGAAGGCAGGGAAATACCATTGACAGGTTGCCAGTCTAAAATAGATACCTATGGGCAATTTAAAGTCTCCAATCCACTTGCCTTGCATGTTTTTGGACTGTGGGAGGAAACTGGAGCACCTAGAGGAAACCCACACGAACACGCAAACTCCACATAGAGAGGACCAGGGCCGAGATCCCCATTACCCACTGAGCTGCCCAGATTCTCTCCAATTCCTATTTATTGTAGATCACATACCATCACCAAATCACAAGAAACCCTCAAGTGGACATTTTGTTCATCTTTATACAAAGTCCCAGGTGGTGTTACTAAAGAAGTGGGAAAGCATAATTGGCATGCCGGATTTTCACATAATCTCCATATTTATTTCAGGAATAACACCTCATAGGCCTGACAATCTGGCACCCCAGATCCCTTCTCTCTCTGTGCTCTGGTCTCACAGTAGGTGATCTTCAAGCTGAGCTGATTCGCCCTGAAAGGCAGTGCTGTTTAATGAGCAATGTAGGGCGTGTGAGTGAAGAGACAACAGGTGGAGCGTCAGATTGATGCACTGCAGCTGGGGAAGGACCACTATTCTTGCCAGCTGTCGGCCTAGATAATAATCATTAAAAAAATATGTTTGCAAAAGTGTACATGCTACCAAGACATTTGTCTGTTCTTTCATCAGCTGTTGGGAGAGATAAGTTTTTTTCACAAGATGTTATTCATCTGGTTCTTGTTTAATGACATCAGCCCTCAACATGGCAGTTATCCAGGTAAATATTGATATGTTTCTGATTCGCTGCTGTAAGCAGAAGTAAGCTGCCAAGAAAGGTCTTGAATCTGATCTGAATCATGATGTGTAGTATTTGGTAACAGCACTCTCGAAACTTGGCGCAGCAAAACACTGACTTGCTCTGGGCACCCTGAATATAATGATTTCTTTCACTTGGTGTAGCTCAGTTAAGTTATTGCATTGGAAGCTCAATGTTCTGCCTAGCCCTATTGCTCTGCAATCAATCATCTTAGTAAAGGACACTTCTTTTCAAATAACTAGGTTGTCTACTCACTCATAAATATACATATCAGACACGAGTGACTCAGTGAAATTCTTTACAAAGGAAGGAAATCACAATCACAATAAGTATTACTGTCTCCCCTTTGTGTTTCCATTGAAGCATCTGTAATGCACAACATACACATTTGATACCACTGAGTTTTGCAACATTACAACACTATAAATCAACTAACTCAACAGTAAACAAGTCTTCCTTATGCAAGTCCTTGTACAAATAAATGCATAAAGATACTAATGCCAAGGCATTTTTAAGAAGTCCATTTGGGTGACTGTATGAAGACTGGGCACTTTGAATTATTTTCATCATATTATAGCCTGGTAATGCCAGTGAACCATTACATCAAGTATGCAGAGAAGCTCTCCAATATAAGTGTTATGGTACATTGTGGCCTGCTAACGGTGTGAATACTGGCACATTTTTATAAGTAGATGCTAGTATGTTTGCTCCAAGTTTGGAAGCAGTTTCTATGGTAACAATGGCCTATCTCCACTTTCTCACTGGCAATCTGTAGATTTCCCCAGCATTTCAGATTAAAAATCAAGTAATTCCATTCAGGCCTGTGAATGGCCATTACATGGATCATTTGGCATACATTCCACTCTTTAATGGCGAGACACATGTGCTTAGGTAAAGTCAAGTGCCTCAGCTAGCCAAAACTAAGAGCTACTACTCTTACTGTTTTCACACTTTGGGCACTGTGAAGCCCTTTGAGACTGTAATGGTGATTAAGGGCTATACAAATAAAATGTGATTTGATTTGATTTGAATTGATACTATCTTGGCAGAAATGTTCATAGGCTCTTAAGTTGAGATGTAAAGATGCATTATGCTGGCAGCTTGCATGGTCTGCAAGTCAATAGATATCAAAAGACATTTTATTTAATTGTTTCCTTGCAAAACTTTTGAGCCTTGCAATACAACAAACAAGTTTGGCTGCAGGTGGTGAAGCCTAGACATATTGATGATGAAATGATTGAGTCATCCCACGATTTATTACATGTCCTTCATGAGGCACATGACCTGATGGGTCTTTAGAGTAACCACATTCTCATCCAATACAGCTTGACTGCTTGTGAATCCAAATACTCAGTACTGAGATATTGTAGGTTAAGGGGCCCTGATAGAAGCTCAAGTGAGCCGCTATGCTTTTCTAAGCATGTTCCTCACGGCTGACAATAGTTTAGTGCTGCTAGAGCTGTCACTTCTGTTTACTGCCTTACCCTCTCTCAAGCCTCATTCACTAGAGATGTGCTCATTTATTCTACAGTAACACCTTGATGGGTTACACGGAACTGTTAATTGGGCCGAAAATACAGATTTGGGAATTCTTCTTTTGTTTCCTGTCAATCCATCTTCCGAGAGGCAGACACAGAAGTCCACTGGTAAACAGATTGGGATCGGCATTCTCTGCACACATATGAATGATCAAGGCTGTTTTGTAAAATGAAAGCCCCGTGTTACAACACCCATACAGCGAATTTCAGTGGAATCAAGATGCTGTTATTGAAGGAAACGGTACATCACTGGCAACCACTTGTGTGGCATTACTCTTCATTATGACATGGTATTAAATCAATCTGCCATAATATAGTAACTCTGATATATAGGATAAGGACACTGTGGTCAAATACTGCACCATTTAAATTACCAATCACATGATGATCTCTTTGGTTTTGATGTGCCATTTAGCCTTATGAAAAAGACATTTTGCAAATACTGTCCCAACAGACTAAAATATATCAGCTGACGAATAAACTGCCTATTAATTTAGTCATCTTTGAATTTTCACTTGATACTTCAATGTAGGGACCACTGAACTAAATTTTTTCTATCTGTGGTCCCCTCTGGGTAAAATATTTTCTTTCCATCATGAAACAGCAGGCAAGCTAACACCGTCACATATCCATTTTCCTTGGAGCTAGAGGCCCTTGAGAACAAATCAGTGTTAGCTATTCATGCAAGGTTATGGACAATTGAAGTTGAAAACATGGAGCCCATTGAAATTGTTAAATGGGATATACACATTGATATACATATAGGCCTAAATCAGTGGCCTTGCCAGTCTCTTACAAGGGGAGAGGCGAAAATCTGAAAAGACACAGTTCCTCCAAAATGCAAGTGAAATTTGGCCTTACTCCTCCTTCCATGAAAGATTTGTTTTTTAACATCTACATTTTGGGTAAATTCTCATATGAGCTATTGATTGAACTTCAATTGATTTGTAGATGGAAAAAGGCTTTCTGGAAGTCTGTTTCACCCCAGTGTTTACAAACATTACAAGTAGAACCAAACCTTTGACAGCCGCAACATAAATGTAAAATAAATGTTATTTTGTTTAGCTGAA
>CABFOQ010018629.1:25295-59379 GCA_900660455.1 Gephyroberyx darwinii | reverse complement strand
CTCAAGCCGTGGCGCAGCTGTCACTTACTGCTCACTGAATCTGTGTCTCCCCCTGTAGACCTGAGGAAGAACTTCGAGCAGGAGCCACTGGGGCGGGAGGTGCGACTAGAGCAGGAGGTGCTGCTGCAGTGTCGCCCCCCAGAGGGCATGCCCCCCGCCGAGGTACCCCTTCACCCTGCTCATCCCCATTCTCGCGCTGAATAGTTTCATGCACAGCCCTTTCAGCTTGAGCTCAGCATTCACTATTGGAGTGTCACGTGTGTCAGCCATTCTTGATACTGATGATTGGTGTTATTAGTGATTATTAATATGTTTTATTAATGTGCTAATGCATTATTTAAGCAATAAACCACTAGCATCTGTGCTTTGCATTGTGCCTACCACCACCTGTTAGTTGTTCTAACTGTAAAGCACTGTTGGGTGGCTTCATTGCTATCATAAAATGACAGCAATCATTAAATGTTTATCTTCTGCCAAGCAACACAGTTTGTTAACGCTAGGTACACAACATGGTTGCTATGCAACAGATACGTACTGGTATAAGTGGTGATATTCGGTTCAATTAACTGATCACTGGAGTGCATTTGTCAGGTATTTTAGAACAGCTTTAGAACAGCCAAGTACAATTAATAATGAATATTACTGTTTGTGGTTGTTCACTATGATACGAGGAGGAAGAGTAAACAGGAAAGAAGTGAGAGGAAGACATTTTGACAGAGTGAAGCTACATGTTTGTATTGTTCCTGAGCAATGTCACAATGAAACAGCATTTTGAGAGCATCGTGCTTCCTTCATTTGACATATTCCCTGTTGAAACAGGATGTTGGGGTGGGACATAACACGGGGAGGGATCATTCAAAAGTGCCCGACAGCGTAAACCAATGGGTTGTCCATAGGAAGAGAAAGGCAGTTTTATTTTATGGGAATGGCCGAGGGGCCAGTTGGTCAAAAAGTAAAAGTAATTGTATTTTGATTAAAAATACAAGATGTATTGTTAAATAGGTGTATATTCTGAAAATTAGCTAACATGGTGCAAAAAAAACATTTTTCATTTCATTGTGGCTTTAAATTATTCATCAAATATTGACAGAGTTTGATTGAAACGTGGTGTGTTGGCTTAATGCCCCACACGACTGTGTTTACTCAAGGGTCTGTGCGTTGTGTGCAGCCACGTGTTTATGCATACACACCTGCCCATTTGTACAATGATTATGTGAACTTCCATATTTTATGTTCTAGTCCAAAAAAAATCAATATCTCAGAGGAATCAGTCTGTAAAAGTGTAACCAACTTTTAGCTAATATCTTTTTATTATTATTGTGTACGATCAGTCTGAAGGTGCCACTCTGCAGATGTCTCATTTTGGAACGAAACTCTTGACATATATTTGTGGTGTGTGTGACTGTGGTTTCCCCTGTTTGTCCTCAGGTGGACTGGCTGAAGAATGAGGACACCATAGATCAGTCACTGGACTCCAACTTCCTGATGACCATTGACCATGATCTGATCATCAAACAGGCCAGGCTCTCGGACACCGCCAACTATACCTGCGTGGCTCGCAACGTGGTGGCCAAAAGACGCAGCAGCACGGCCACGCTCATCGTCTATGGTAACACACACACACACACACACACACGTGCACTCTCCTTTTCTCTCAGTCACATGCTTGTGTGCACATATGAATGAGCCCAGTAGTCATCTCACTAATTCTATCACTTTAGCATACACTGTGTTGAGTGATTGTAGGTGACTAGCATTATGTCAGTCATGTCACAGTTTTGTGTAGGAGATTGATCAAATATACATGAAATATGAAACAAAAATAACATACTATTATGAACTACTATCTGGGGCTACTTTGCGTGTTTACATAGGAAGTGAAGGTGGTGGGTGATGGGAGACTGTGTGCAGCTAAAAATCACTGCACGGCAGGTGAATACATGGTTGTTCACCTGAAATAGTTCCAAAAATAAACTTGGCTAGTCAGTTATATTGAGTTAAAGATATTGATATTTCATCTTCTTATTACCTCTTACCATTTGGATAATGCTTGTCACCCACTCAACATAGTGTATGCTAAAGAGCTAGCATAGCCAATGATCTACCAGGGGCACATGGATAACATGGATAACACGGATAACGTAATCCTTTGACTGACAGATTGTCTCTCTCTCTGCCAGTGAGCGGAGGCTGGTCTTCTTGGACTGAATGGTCAGAGTGTAACGCTCGTTGTGGGCGGGGCTGGCAGCGACGAACACGTAGCTGCACTAATCCTGCGCCTCTCAATGGGGGGGCCTTTTGTGAGGGTCAGCCCTTCCAGAGAGTGACCTGCACCACACTATGTCCAGGTGAGGATGGCATACATGTCTGTATCATTCATTACAGCTACTGTAGAAATGCCCAGGCCTTGGTCAAAAAAGTAACTGATTTGCTGTAACCTGCAGATGGGTGAGGTTTTATTATATCAGGATGACTCAAATAGTATCAGAGTTAAGGGTATCAAATTTCCCCACTGATCATTTCCGGAATATCATGGAATTTTAAGAGGTGAATTGTAGTCAGGGAAAGTCAGGGAATTTGATAGATTCTCTGGGGAAGTCGAGAAAGAACAGGTCATTTTACAAATGGGTCACATTAGAGGAATCTGCCAGAAACCCACAACTCACACATTCATTGCATTAGATTGGTTTTCAGCTGTTTTTTCTCTACTGTGGACTGTTTACCCTTTAGAATTTTTCTCCGCTGAAAATAACATTAACAGACCAGGAAGGAATAAAATTTTTACATCATGGAAGTGCTGTAATCTAGTTATGGAAAGTCATGAAAAACTACATCAGGGCCACGTGACCTTGATCGCTTTGTCCTGTGTGGCAGACCCCACTCTGACTCCTAAATAGTATAAAACAAACCATAAAACATATTTACTACTACAATACTATTTGACTATTTGGAAATGACAAACTTCAAACATAAAAATCATGCAGTATTTTAGCATCACGCTCAAGTATCCTTTTGCCTGGAATGATGGAAGAAGCTAGCTGCTGGATAGCTCTGAAATCTCGTCACCTTGTCTGACATCTCTGCACCCCCTTCAGTGGATGGAGGCTGGACAGAATGGGCAAAGTGGTCAGCCTGCGGGACAGAGTGCACCCATTGGCGCAGCCGGGAGTGCCAGGCCCCTCCACCCAGGAACGGAGGCAGGCACTGCAGTGGCAGCATGATGGAGAGCAAGAACTGCACCGAGGGCCTGTGCACACGAAGTAAGTCGCCCGATCCATCTGCTAGAATCGGTGTGGTTGTTAAATATGGAGGCAGAATTATACCTTTAGATCATGTTCTCTGTTGTTTTAATCCATGTGCGCAGATCTAAACCTTCAGGCAATCCTGTGACAAATCTTTCAGCTCAGTCAGCTGTTAAATTGTAATAACAGATGTGATGGCCGTGATTTTGTTGCTCACAGTTAACAGCTGTATAATATCCAAAGGCATATGGTGTTTCAGAGGTTTCGAAGGGGGTCATTTCTATCACAGAGATTCTTTGGTTCAGTCAGCTGTTGAATTGATAATAGGAAATCTGATGGCCACTGATTTCCTTGCTCATAGTCCACAGCTGTATAATATCCAAAGGCATATGGCATTTCAGAGCTATCTAGTCTAGTACGCTATTCCCAAGATATTTGGCCGTTGTACAGGGATGTGAGGGTGTGGATGATGTGGAGAGTGAGCTGAGATGAAAACAGCTAAAACCCAGGCAGATGTTTTGCGAGGGGAAATTTAGGTCCGCGAAGAGAGAAGACAAGCGATCCACTTCTAAAAAGCACAGATGGGTGTAGAGAGAGAGAGACCGAAAGAACGGGAGAGAGCGCGAGCACAGGGTAAAGGGAGGGCATGGAGTGGGAAGCATGCATGACACGACCAAGTCAAGAAATTAGCGGTGGGAAGAGCATATGAGAGTGAGTCAGACTCGCACTGACACTCAATGTGCAGCCCGTGATGAGCTGGGAGGAATCCAGCTGACAGCGCATTAGAATCTCAGAGACGCACTTCCACACACACACACACACACACACAGGCACTGATCCACAAACCAATACACAAACCTCACAAGAAACTCCATGCTTGAACTATATCAGACATACTCACAAGTCTTGACATAAACAGGCTTCCATAGAGCAGACAAACACACTCTCTGATCCGGCTGCACGGAGAGGAGTGTTCTCAGGGGGTCGTCAGGAAAACATGCACTCAAGTGGCTCTGAGAGAGGGAGAAAAGAGCGATTTATAGGAGACGATCAGAGGTACTGTGTTACAGAGAATCTGAGGCCGTGTAGCTTGGCGGATTATACAGGAAACTGAAGTATTGTTATGAAGACAATAAAGCAAGATAAATAAAATTAAAACAAACCTTCTACCTCTCTCTGAAGCTCTTATGTCTTTTCCTAGCACTTTCACATGATGAGTGTATGGTCACAATATTGTCAGGATGCTACGCCTCTGCATACACCTTTATTGGATGCTTGTAATGTTGTTTGCGTAAGCTAAATGCAAAAAAAAACAAAACGTGAAATACATTTCATATTTACATTCCACAAACCGGCAGCACAGCACAGATTCTCCTAGTGCCTCAAAATGCTTTTGGAATGATGACGTTGGGGAGGAAGCGCTGCGCCTCACAATTTTCATCTAATGTGTTTATTTGGTTTGAGATCTGGTAACTGAGACAGCCCTGCACGTGGTTTGCATGGATTCAGTGCCCATCAACCCACTCATGCCTCTGGATGTGGGCACCGTCGCGGGGCGGAGAGGTCTTAGCGATGCTGGCAACGTGCTTTCGATCGACAGTGTCTCCCTTCCACAATCAAATCGCCACGCGACACCCAACTCCTCGTTCGTTTCCCCAAATGTCATCACCTCTACTACTCCCATCCAAACAATGTGGCCCATATTCATACACTCATCATATCTCCCAGTCACTTCTAATAAGCTTTTTTCCTCATTCATTGTATAAACGATCATGCAGTACTAACACATTCATTCTGTGATGCTGCTCGTCAGTAGAAAAGGTTTTATTATTTTTTACAGTAGGTTGTTATTTTTAATGTTTATGTTGCTATTTAGTGTTTATGAGGCTATTTGTCTCTCACATTATTTTACTGTAACATTAACTTGCATAACCACTACTCCATCCATTTTTATGTTCTGTTTATTTCTTTTCTTCTTCTCTTGTTTTTCTCCTGTTCAAACAGATAAAAAGATTTCTATTGAACATGCAAGCCATCGTAAGTTCACCTTCTCATGACCACACTCTTTCACTGTTCCCTGTTCCCCCACTTCCTATAGTGTGTGTGTGCGTGTGTGTGTGTGTGTGTGTGTGTGTGTGTGTGAGTGAGTCATAGCATCTGTGTTAGCACATGGAGCTGAGTGCGTGCAGTGTTCTGTGTTGAGCTTGTCTATCCACACTTTCATGTCTTATCAGATCGAGTTCACTGAAGACACACCTCACCTCCTTGTCCACCCTGGTTATGAGTGTTGTCCCGTCTTGTCCAGTGTGTTGACTGAGTGTAGCATACGTTTCCGAGGTCTCATGTTTGCTCATCTCGTCACGCACATAACAAGAGTGCAGCTCCTCTAGATGAAGGTCGGGAAAAAAACATGCATTTACAACGAGTAGAATAATTCATGTAAGCGCAGTCGAGCAAACTGTCCAAAAACAGTTTGTCTGGCTCAAACCCAACGTGGTAGAGGGAAAAGTCAGCGAGTCCTGTTAATGGAGGGAAAATATTGAATATAGTCGCCCACGTGCCTTTTTTGCTGAGAAGCATAGCGCTGAGATTTGTTGGGGAAACAGTTGATTTCTATCTGAGTTTAAGTGATCGGTGATATAGTGTAGCTCTGGAGTGATGGTAATTCCTTCAGCTGAATGTGACATGGGCTCAGGGGAGAGCGGCCACGGTAATGCACCTAATTCGCTATCGTTCCGTTTCTGGTAATAAGTGCGGACGGCTGTCGGATTCGGTTCTGTCGCGCCACGTGAGCATGGGAGCTCTCCTCCGCCAGCCAGCCCGCCTGCCTCTGGCTTTCCTCTCTTCCTCCACCCCTTTCTTTCACACTCTTCTCTGTTGTGTTTGTGGTCTTCGCCTCTCTAACTTCTTTTCCACTCCCCCTTTCTGTCTTTATATGGGACCTGACCTCGAGCATCACAGTCCTTATGTCCTCTCTTCTCAGCATCCTTCGTCATCCCTCTGCCCCCTCAACAAATCACAACCGTATCTCACTCCTTCTCATCCCATTTGCCTTGTTACCTGTATCTACACCTCTTTCCTTTCCTAGCTTTCACCTCCTCTGTTTCTCCACTCCTCCCTTTGCTCCACTTTTTCTCCTGCTAACCTCTCTTCTCTTGTCTTCTCCTCCTCTCTGCTGTGGTGTGACTGGCTCACGTGCCTGGTTTGGGTCTGGCTCTAGTGTTGGGGAGTCAGGGCGAAGCAAGGCAACGATGGGCCTGCTGACCAGTCACAGCCAATCACCCGGCTAGAGAAAAGAGAGGGAGACTAACAGGGAGCAGGCGAGGTTAAGGCTGACTCCCCCTCACCCTCCATCCTCGCCTGCTGGTGTAGTCAATTGCTCCACCTGCAGGCTGGGAGGAGGAGCTAGTACAGTCTAGTATTGTGGTTATTAACGTTTGCTTTCCACAGCTCCACTGGATAATCTCGTTTCACCAAAAAGGGGGTAGCTTTTATTCTATTGCACGGCTACAACAAAACGAGATTTGTTGCTCAATTGTTACAGCATGGCAGGGTTAGGGGTTCAATTCCCATTGGGGCTCACAGTACTGTAAGGAGCTTTGTTTAAAAGTGTGCACATAAATGACATATATGTTGAAGATTTCTGCTTTCTTCATGTCGTATGTTGGAAGATGTGTTTTCTACCCTCTTGTGTTTCCCTTGGATTTGTGTGTGTGTGTTTGTGTCTTAACGATGCCTTGACCCTCTGCCTTCCTGTCTTTCCTCCAGCTCTGGCCCCTGGTATGGGGGTAGCAGTCTATGCCGGTCTGGTGGGGGCCCTGTTGCTGTGCGTGATACTGGTGCTGTGCGTAGGCGTGCTAGCATATCGCCGCAGATGCCGTCATCTCCACGGAGACATCACCGATTCGTCGTCTGCACTCACCGCCGCCTTCCACCCTGGCAACTACAAGCCGCCCAGACAGGGTGAGTTCACACATAGACAGTTCCTCTGCATATCATTTTCATGCATCAGCCTATGTTTATTCTCACTGTTACTTTTGTTTTTATGCGTCACCATTGAAACGAGTCCTCACAAAGCATTTCATTATCACATTTCTTCATCTCATATCATCTCATGAAGGATTCCTCTTTATACTAGTATCGCTACTCCCCATCTTTGTTCTCCATTATCTACTGCATTACATTTTTTACATCTTAAAGCATTTGTCATGGTATCCCTTCTCTTATTCTTGGCATCAAATATTAATTAACAGCATTAATCCATTTCACTCTCATCACTCTTATCGCTGCCTGCATCATTTATAGTGGTAACTAACTGAGCAGCTCCTCTCTTCTTTTATGTGCAGATAACCCTCACCTTCTGCACCCATCAGCTCCTCCGGATCTGACAGCCACAGCGGGGACTTTTCGCGGACCCCTCTTCTCCCTGCAGCAGGGGGTCAACGACAGCCCCCACAAGATCCCTATGACTACCTCTCCCCTGCTGGACCCCCTGCCGAGTCTTAAAATAAAAGTGTATAACTCCTCCACTCTTTCCTCCATGGAGCTCCCCGGCGACGGGGGCTCGGCCGACGGGGAGATCCTCAGCCTGAAGTCAGTGGGCACGGTGGGTAGAGAGCGAGACCACCGCAGCCACACCCTGTCCAGAGAGCCTGGCCAGAGCACCAGCGCCACCCTGGGCAATCTGGGAGGACGCCTCACCATCCCCAACACAGGTATAACGACAAACACGCCCACACAAACCCTATCTTTTCACGCACAAAAAATAACACATTCACTTGCTCACTTTGTGAACGGATGACATGTTCAATTCACCAGTTGCATGCTACCGCTGCTTCTCTCGTAGGTGTGAGTCTGCTAGTTCCGCCTGGCACCATCCCTCAGGGCAAGTTCTATGAGATGTACCTCATTATCAACAAGTGGGAAAAAACAACGTGAGTGCTGTCTACATCTCTCTTCACTATTCCATTACACTCACAACCACAAGGCAGTATAGACCCCAATCTCACCTCAATCAGAAATGTTGCTGTGAATCACTTGAAGTTTACTTCCAAGGATAAAACAATTAGCAACTCTCTTCAACTTTTGTACAGAAAATGGATTTTTTTTTTTTTACAATTTCATATTACACCATTCTGAAAGTTTAAGATTCAGTGCATCATTTCGCCTCAATAATTGAGATGATGTGATGTCCCTGTATGCGTGTTTCATTTCCAGGCTACCCTCTGAGGGCAGTCAGACCGTGCTGAGTCCTGTGGTGAGCTGTGGCCCATCTGGTATGCTGTTGAATCGACCTGTGGTCCTGACTCTACCCCACTGTGCCCAGCTAGATACACCCACACCTGACTGGACGCTCACGCTCAAGACGCAGACCCACCAGGGAGCATGGGAGGTGCGACATCCTGATGAGTATCAAACAGTGAGTATCCTGCTGGCAGGTGCGGGGTTTTTGAATCCTGTTTTGCTCTATTCTCCTCTTTGTGCAGGAGGTGCTGACAGTGGGAGAAGAGACTTTGTCATCTCCCTGCTACCTTCAGCTGGAGGAGGAGAGCTGTCATGTTCTCATGGAGCAGCTGGGAACTTACAGCCTGGTGGGCCAGTCCTGCCCTCCACAACCTGCCTGCAAGCGCCTGCAGCTGGCCCTGTTTGCCCCGCGAGCCCCTTGCCTGTCCCTCGACTACAGCCTCCGCATCTACTGCATCCATGACACCCCCCATGCACTTAAGGTACTGTCCTTGTCTAGCAGTCTTTCTCTCAGTCTTGCTGTCTGTGTATTTCTCTGAATGTTTTCTTTCTTTGAATTATCTAGCTGTCAGTCAATCTGGCAATTAGACTCAGAGTATTACAAATGATAATGCTAAAAATTTAAAGGTGCACTAGGCAAGATTTTTTTCTGTAAAAATATACCCATCTTATCAGCGTTAAGCACAAAGTGCAACAGAGAAGAGTATTCCATTCCCCCTAATTGAGACTTGAGTACATTCACTGATTTGGTCAAGGAAATGATGAATCAAAACTTAAACCTGCACTATGTAACTTTTTGTGATTTAGTCGTTGGCAGCCCCAAGTGGCAGCAAGAGGTAAGACTATTTTTGAAGAAAACTTTCAGCTCATATGTTTCTATTCATCACTTCCTGTACGCGGAGAAAACTTTCCCGTCAGTGTACCTACCTAAGACTTCATTTGGGTAAATGTAGCAAATCTACAGCGGCTCAATGAAGGGGGAGGGGCCAGTCTTCTCTGTTGCAGCCCCACTTCTTGAACTAGACTGATATGGTGCTTTTATTTTGACATAAAACGGTTACATAATGTAGTTTTAAGACTGAAATATAAACTAACCAGCAGTGAGTGATCACAGACCGTTTGGGTTGGTAAACATGAGCGTGCTCTGTGCAATTTTTCTGATGTTTTCAATCAATTACCTCTCACAGCCATTTAGAGCCACCACCCTGTAAGGCTGCCTTGTGCATCTTTAATTTCTAAAGCACTTTTCAAAATGTGTTGCAAAATGCTTACACAAATGATTAAGCAATAATAATGTCAATAAGATAAATAAATAAAATAACAGGGCAATAAAGATAAATACCAATGCCAGAAATAATTACAGCAGGGTTGCTCTAGCGCTTTCTAATCGCTCAGGTGGAGGGTAGGGTAGGGTTTTCATGATTGGAGTGAGTGAAACGACATTGACTTTAAAAACTCCACCTGCTAACACCAAATTGCTGTGGTAGCAAAGTGTTGTTGCAACTAAGAGAATCACTAAACAAAATATTAAATTCATGATTTTCCACCACAGTTGGAAAATCATTGAGCTACTTCCTGGTATGTGAACGCACTATGCACCAATCTAGAGCTGCTCATGCTTGTGTGACTTCTGCTGTACTGCCTGGTGTACGAGCCACACTGTTTTTCCCTTACGCAGGGCTCATGGGGCTCCGGGCAGCATAAAGACCGTAATTCCCCTAAGCATTGTATATTGCAAAATGTGTTAATGCATGAACGAAGCAATGAACACGCAGAACCCGACCACCTAGTAAAGCAGAATATAACATGCCTGTCCATGTTCCTATGCCCTTCTCTCTGTGTCTCTGCAGGAGGTGTTGGATTTAGAGAGGAGTCTAGGTGGAGTCTTGCTGGAGGACCCCAAGCCCTTGCTCTTCAAAGACAGCTACCACAACTTGCGCCTGTCCATCCACGACATTCCTCACACTCACTGGAGAAGTAAACTACTGGCCAAGTACCAGGTGAGATACTCAAAATACCGCAGATATTATAACCAGCCTGATTCCAGCCCGTAGATATGTTGATGTTTTTTTGGAGTGTGTTCGTGAATGCAATCTGACTCTCCTTTTATAGAAGAAAGCATTTTGGCTCTCGTGGAACACAGCGTAGAAAATATCAGCAGGATGCAGATAAATGAAAATTAGTCATACTGTATCTGCATGCTCGCTTGACAAAAATGTATAAGGGCTGTGGCGAGACTTGATTTCACCGTTGTGAATAGTGGCTATTTTCCGTTCAGCTTGATACTATTCATCACTATTGTAATTCTCTGCTGCAACAGCGCCCAGTGTAATATGTACCCTCTCTGAATGAACAAACTGAATTCTGATAGTGGTCAAGATTTACAAACAGTCCAGTTTAGTGACACAAATGTGCTCTGACACATGGAGGTCCAGCTGACGAACACACCCACACCACACCAATATCAACACGCATTGGAAAGTGTAGCCTAGAGCCTTCTTGACTGCACGAATTAGGAAACATCCACTTATTCCACAGTATATAGACCCTTTTTCTGACTTTCCTTTTACCATTTTTGTTTGTATGACAGGAAATCCCATTCTATCACATTTGGAGTGGCAGCCAGAGACCCCTGCACTGCACCTTCAGCCTGGAGAGAGGCAGCCTGGCTGTGTCGCAGCTCACCTGCAAGATCTGTGTACGACAGGTGGAAGGGGAGGGACAGATATTCCAGTTGCACACAGACATCCAGGAGGTAACGATACTCATACAGACATGGATACGGTTACATTAAGAAACACAGAATGCCTTAATACTGCATCGCTGGGGCCCCTTGAGTCAGTTTTGTCTAATGCTTCTCTCATTCTCTATCTCTCCAGACCCTACCACCACATTCGCCCATCCCCTCAGGGGGCACCTGCCTGCCCTCCTCTCAAGTGGGACCCTATGCCTTTCGCTTGCCAGCCTCCATCCGCCAGAAGATCTGTGCCAGTCTGGATGCACCTAGCGCTCGCGGTTGTGACTGGAGATTACTGGCACACAGTCTGGGCTTCGACAGGTTCGCTCCTCCTCCTTGTGTGTGTGTATGTGTGCGTGCATATGTGTTATATTTGTAATTTGTAGCGAGGTTTGTGATCAAGAATGCCATTGGTGTGCTGCTTCTGTTTTACAGTCCCTTTCTGTTAACGACTTGCCTTGCCTTTCTTTCCTCTCCCTCTCCCTCAGGTACTTGAACTACTTTGCAACAAAGCCTAGCCCCACAGGTGTTCTACTGGACTTATGGGAAGCTTGTCACCAAGGTGACGCAGACCTGGTCTCTCTGGCGACCGCGCTAGAAGAGATGGGCAAAAGTGAGGTGCTGGTTGTCATGACAACAGATGGGGATTGCTGATTGGTCAAGGAACAAGAGAACAAGCAAGATTTATTTTGCCACCATGATGAAAATATGAATACCTGCCTAAGAATATGCACACCCCTGCACAAATCATAAGCCTGTAGAGCTTTTTGGTTCCTTATGTATTTCCTGTGCCTCATCTTCCTCTCACTGGCCCATAATCACTCATTGTAGCTGCATATCCACCAAACCCATTCCCATACTGGCCATACTATGATAACAGCTAACCTGGTTCAGCTTGAGTCCTCCATTCCATGTTGCACCTGCACAGAAGGTGAAAACAATTTGAAGGTATGAAGGTGTAAAATAAGTGTAAATTCATGTCATGTGTGGTGTTAATTGTGTTCTATTAACAATTGAAAATGAGCATATGTATATAAATAACACAAGCAAATCAAACAATAAGTATACACTATACACACAAACAATGAAAGTATTCAGTACAGCGAAGCACGCACATTAACACACACATGCACACTCGCTCAGTAATACCCATACTTCACTACCATCATGAAAGTGCACGATTAAAAGTCATCTCACCACATGGCAGGGGCTTTTGTTTTCTAGCAACCACATCATGTCTCCATTGTCGTGCTGTGTGTGCAGTGAATGACAGGCAGCGCCGACCTGTCTCCAACCTCCTCAGGCTACAGACTCACTCCAACAGACACATGGACAAACTGGTCATTAATCCCCTCTGACTGAGACAGGCTAGGATTTCTTGTCTAACTGCTTTGACTGACGACAAATCATATCAGGACCGAACCCTCGTGTTTCGAGGGCTTGAGCATATTGCTTTGTGCTGGGGAAAAGCTGCCTTTCTTCGTGGTAGGGGGGTGGATTTTGAAGTTTGTTTCGTTGGATTGGCGGATAACTAGACCGACCGATTATTTTTATTGTACCAACAAATGCCTCAAAGCCTTGGCATATCATTCCGACTCACAGGGGTGTTCTCTTTCATCTCTCCTCGCATCCCCCTATCTCTCTAACACACTCCTCCAATCTGTCGAGAATAAACTGCAGGAGAGCTTTCTGGTCAACCCTTAAAAGTTTCCTTTAGGGAACGCTCTTTAAGTTATTATCCATATTTGTGGATTGTTTGTTTTTTTTCACTGTCAATGCTGTTATGATCATGCAGCACCTGTTTTCTCATTTGTGCTTGGCTCGGCTACTGAGCTACTGTGTGTTATTTTTGATTATAGTAGGGCAGGCCAAATTGGAGTTCGGCGCACAGTGGACGTCTCAGTTGTGAATAACAAAACCATGCTTATTTGTTATTTTTAATATTGTGTATCTATTCAAAATGTAAAATATAATCTGTAACACAAGATTAGAGGTGGTAAAATGTCCGGGTGAATATACTGTAAGCTATATTTTGTAGACATTTTGCTTTGCTGTAATTGAGGGCAGTTTCTGCTGTTGAGAGATGAATTTTGCTGAACAATAGATTAGCCTTGCCTTGTATCAACTAGGCAGCAAGGGACCATAAACCTTACCTCAAGACTAATTGCATTATGTTTCAATCTATTCTCTATCTACCACTCGTGTGTGCGTTCATCTCTCCATCCATCTCCCTGTAAGTCATTATTTCTCCCCTCTCTATTTGATAACAGATTGTTTACCTTTTTACTAAACCGCCTGCTTTGTGGTCAGGGTCCTCAAGCTATTTGCATTGTCAATATTGTTATGTCAGTTATTGTTAGACAGACTGAAATTCAAATGCTGTCATCTGTAATGTTGTCATTACTTAATATTTCTATGTGTTGTTGAGTCTTTTTCTCCCTTGAAGCAAAAAAAGTGTTTAAATCTTTGAAACCAGAAAACCAAAACACAGGCAGTATCCCTCCTCTTCAACAGTGAGTCATGTCACTGTTTTGGGTGAATGAACTAAAAACATAAGTGTGTGTGTGTCTGTGTGAGAGAGTGGGTGTGTGTGTGTGTGTGTGTGTGTGTGTGTGGGTGGGTGTGCACGTGTGTGTGCACATTTAAGACTCATCATTTCTCTTTGTAAGTGCTATGCAAGTACAAAAGAACAGTGAAGCGTTTGATTTCTTTTGTTCCCTGGAAGAGTAGTTATATTTTTCCAGGTCAGGGCATTGATTGACAGGGTTTATTGATTGATTTGTGGTTGAAGATGGCATTCTGCGATGGTACTATGTATGGAAATCCTCCAACTGGATCTGAAGGATTGGACCAAGGAATGAGCACATGTGGGAAGACTAAAGGTACTATGGTGTGATGGCTACAAAATAAATTGTGATTAAGGTTATGAACAAATACCCTGCAGGTCCTTGCCCGTGAGGAGACATCTGAACATGATCAGTTCAGTACCTTGGATCCCTGAACGCCGCAGGACTATTCTCTTTCCCCAAATCTTGTTACAGAGACTGGCTAGCTGTAGACTAGTGTTGGCTCGTCCGGATTTCTTGAGTATCTGTTGGATTGTTTGCCACTGCTCTGGATAATTTATCCTGGAACTGAATTGGACTCCACTTTGCTCCCATCAACGAGAAAAATTCAGCCTTTGTTCGAAAAGTCAGTTGCAAACATTTTTACAAAAAAAAACATGGATTCAGTGACATTGTTTTATCTCTGTAAACTACCAATTGTAAATAAACGTCTAGCCTTCTTACCTGTAACTAAATATAATTTTTATGCAATAAATTATATTTCTTAGTTTAACAAGAGTATATTTGTGTGTTTTGTCTGAAGTCATGGAAGAGATTTTTGTTATTGCCTAACCGAAAAGGGCCAATTTCCATAAAATGGGTAGACTATTGCTTCTTTGGAGCTCCTTGGCGGAACAGCATCCCCATGTTTTTATCAATTACACCCCAATTTCTCAGAAAACACGGCGGTACTCAGCCTGTCCCTCATATCCTCACACCTCATTGGAAGATTCCCTCAGGGTCCATTTAGCTCTGAAAGCTTTTAACTGGCAGGCTGTCCGGACCTCAAATTAACAAGGTTTTAGAGACACTAATAGTAGCCTTTTAGAATTGATTCAGTGTGTTTAAATTGAGCATTCTAACCTCACTCTTTCATGAGTGCAAGGTGTGTGGGGATTTGTCAGATTTGGCCCCCAGATCAAGTACAAATGTTCCAGTGAACGGTCTGCAGAGTGAAAGTGCACTGCAATATGGTTTTATGGTGAGCAACCCTTTGCACCTGTTTCATTAGATGCAAAGCTAATTTAGGACTGATGTGCCACCCTTCAGTGCATGAGTTAATTGAACCTTTTATATTACATAAAGCGGTGGTATAAAAGCTGTCCCTAACCACTACCCCAACCCTCCACTCTACACAGTATGTGTTTTATTCAGGAAATTAATTTCGGGGTGAGAATAACCCTTTGAGTTCATGTATGTACAATTTTACAATGTACATGCACCATTTTAGAGAATATACTAGACATACTATAGAAATTATGTGCAATATTAATACAATTATTATTATAATTATTAAGTGCACCTGAATATGTTTTTTTAAATCAGACACTGTATGCAGCTACAACCTCTATTTTCATAGTGATTTAGCATTTGCCATGAGGTCAAGATGCATGTAGATTTCATGAAATCCTGGACAGTCTGTCTGAAATGATCAGACATAAACATACTTTGTAGAAACAGTGCCTAAAAAGTCGAAGTACAAACATTTCACACACAATGTGCTCATCTGACATCTGACTACAATCTGAGGTTAACATTAAATGATAGAACCCCTTTTACATAGGGTGCTAGTACAGATACCTGAAAAGGGGGGGGATATAAACAGCAGTTCAACAGCAGTGAGCAGTGATGGACAGGCTCTGTCTCCAGACAATGTCTCACTTAATCATCATGAGTTTAATCTTTTTCTCCAGGCAGGTAACTAGCCTGCTCTTATCCCAGAGAGACGACTGTGCTATCCCATAGTGCCCTCTGCTGGTGATCGTGGGTAACGTACACACCTTAATGTATCCAGATTGTTTTCCGTTTGATGAGCATAAAAAAAGAAAAAGCAATTACAGCGACTCATGATGATATAGATACTTTGGTGTTTTTAACAATATAAGGGTTTTACATGCTTAATAGTTAATTTTAATATATTTTGGATTTCAATTAAGGTCAGTTTGACAATTGAATTAATTCAATTTAGTAAAGTAAAATCCGAATATTTAAACTTTAAACCACTCAAAAAAATCATTATTATAACTAATTCCTAACAATATGATATAGTATTAACATAATATATCCATAATAGATTATCTCAAAACATATTTTGGGAACTGGAAATGCATTTTCCCCCTATGTGCTGTTGAGAACATGAATTGTGCAAGTCTATCCAGAATAATTTTGGCCACACAAATCATGTCATATTTAGAAGCCTATCTCTAAACATACGTACGTATATTTCAAATGTGTTTTTGCCGTATGGGATCAACTGTCAAGCTATTTAGGGAGAATATTCTCAAAGTATTTTGAAATACAGTTTCACTGTTTGTAAACATGTGCTTTTATTTTGAAAATGCCGCACCGGAAGTTATTGTTAGCTTCACCTATATGGAAAGCTTACTGAATTGAAGTGTAGCAGTGGTTTTGCCATCTGACCAAGACATCACTGAAAACTTTACTGTTTCACTGAAAAGTTTGCCGTGAAAGGGATTTTATTTCACTCTGAAACACAGTAAGTAAGAACAGAAGCTACAGCCAGGGTGTCGAGTACTATAAAGTATGTATTTTATGTTTATTTTACGTGTTTGCCATATGCCGAATATGCAAACATATATTGTGATAGGTTAGCCAGCTAGCTGGCCTCTGGTTAACGTTACATTAGCAGTGTCCAGAAGACACATAAAGCTAACGTTAAAATAACTGTAAGCTGTAACGTTATCAACTAAATGTGATAGCTGACGTTGGTATTTGCAAACAACAATGGAGACTACGATACCTATTCGGTGGGCCTTTGCGAAATCATGTTACTCTCAAGTGGAAAGTTAAGAACTGAGTCAAAACAACTGTCACCCATGTCTCAGAAAACACTAGTTTCCTTTAAAGGGACAATAAAGTGCAATCTTATGTCAGGACGGTATAAGGTCTGAGTGCGTGTGTGTCTTAAGTGTATATCATGTGAATTCTGCTTCCTCATCAGTAGCAACTCATGATGCTTTAAGGATGCAAGATCAGCTCTTGGCTTCCTTAAAGAGGTCACCTCTTATTGTGAAAGAAAGGCTGCTGAAATCCTTTTTTGTCTATTTCTGTCACTGACATTCACACCGCAGCCCTTTGGCCGTGTCTGCAGACTATTGTGACATTATTAACTATTTTGGTGAAGATGTAGTTATCCAAATACATATGAGTCACATAAAGACTAACCTTTGTTAACTGACATGCAATTCCACTAAAATAGAGGTGTGACACAGTGGCATCATGCTGAGACTCTGTAACCAGTAGAGTGTTCATCTTAGTAAAATTTCTCATCCCACTGTGAGTGACCATTAAGTAACATTGACACCAGACATCTGTCTCTTAAAGTCAAGGACAGATTCCTGCAGCAGGTTCACATCCACACAATACTGTCAAGTCGTATTGTTACCAGGAGCCCCATGAATGTTGATGGTGCAGTGACTGCAGAGGGAGAAGGGACGATGTGTTCACGTCACATTTCACACCATCTGAAACATGATTGAGAGCTATTATTGAATTGTGTACTTCTGTCTGTCTTGTAGAAGCCCTGTGGCACAAGCAGCATATGGGAAGCTTTGGGCCCATATATCTTTTTGGGTCTCTTATCACCCTACGTGTTTATTTACAGGGCCGTTAAGAATCATGTGAGCATCGAGGAATAGGTGTGGAAAATTCCTGTAATCTATGTCACAGCTAGCTACTGCTTGAATGTGACTATTGTCTGCTCCCTGTAGGAGCTGTCTGTGTCCCAGCGCCACAGGACCTGGACCGTTGGATTGGTCTGTACCAGGAATAACTCAAAGAACTGTCAGCACTATGGCTTCTCACCAAGGATAATCTGTTTTTTCCTCTCTGGACAAGCACAGCCAGAAGTAAGTCTCTGTCACATAGGCCCAATTGGATCCGGGTTATTGCAATAACGTGACCATGTCTTATTGATTTTTAACCCAAGCTTTTCTTATTTTGTTTCATTTCACAACTTCTAGTCAATCCCTTCCTGTCCCAGTATTTTCCTGCCATCCTTCCCTTTCCCCTCCCTTTCCAATATACCCTGTCTCTGTCCCTCCTTCCTTCCCCTTTCTCTTTGTGTGTCTGTGGTCCTGTGCTCTACCTGTGACGATGGACGGCACAGAACCTCTGCAGCCCAGCCTCAACTCCTCCTATGTGACGGCTACTCCTGGCAACCACAACCTATCTGAGGATGAGCAGAGTGAGGACCAGGATCCCTCCGTAGATCAGGCCTTGATCCCGGCCAAACATTCCACAGTGCCGCTAGCCATACGCCACTCTCCAGAGGACTCCTACTGCATGGTATACATCATCTTCTTCCTGATGGGCATTGGCTCCCTGCTGCCCTGGAACTTCTTCGTAACAGCCAAACACTACTGGCTCTACAAACTGAGCAACATCACTGATCACACTGGCCACGAGGAGCACCGATCAGACCTCAGTGTGAGTGCGGTGAAAATGGGCTCATGTGAACATATGCATTTCAAAGGTTTGTGATCCCATGACGGCTGTGAGGACTGAGTGTCCTTTCACATCTGGCAGAAAACTATTCCAACACAATTATACAATTAGAGATGCTGAACGGCTTAGTGAGGACATCTAAGTTGAAGGAGAAGAGAACAAAAGAGAGTTGTCTTCACAGCCATAGAGCTGTGAGGGTAATGGATCTGCTGTGAAACTAATAATTGCAGGCCAGGCATTTATTTGTTTCAATAACCAAAATGACCAGGAGTTTAATGGAGACAGGCTTTCATTTCATCTGAAACCTGCACGATAACAAAATGTTCCCTTTAGAGAGAAGTTAATTTGTTACTCTTCATCGGGTCCCTTAGGCTATGCAATTGAAGCGGCTCCATTCACACAGGAGAAGCTTTGATTCACCGTCAGCTTCTATTTAATCTGGGCATTAAAACAAAGGTGCCACAGATGAATAGTACATGCTTTGGACACAAACCTATGGTCAAATATTCTGCCTGTATCTGTGCCAAGTCTCCTATTGAAACTGCAATGTCTTTACCTATGGAATATAGTGATAATGTCATGGTGGCACAGAGCATGTTGTGATGGTTTGGTGTCATCAATAACAAAGAATCTTTTTACCAGGAGTTTATTCAAGATGTATTTGTCAAAACAATACTATTAAACCAAGGCATTTATTGGAAGTTTTATGGTACCTTTCTTTCTATATTATGGTACATATAGATAGTGACAACTGGTAATGTCACTTCCTCTACTGCTAGCCTAGAATCTCCACATCTTCTCAGGTGGATCATAGGTTCATATTTTACACTCACTTCTCTCTTCCTTTTTGTGTGCGAGTGCATGTGTGAATACTATGCATGTGCTACTACTATGTTCAAGTGCATCCTTGAACAAACAATAATGTTTTGTCCTTTCTGTCCAATTCTCAGGACTACTTTGAAAGTTACTTGGCTATTGCCTCCACGGTGCCCTCTGTGCTATTCCTGGTACTCAACTACATCCTAGTTAACAGGTTTGTTTTCACCGTATACACACATACACACACTCCCACTCGTCTGGCTACGGTGTCACACTAGGAAAAGGATACAATTGCACTGTGGCCTCAAAAATGTCTTTACCTATCTTCTGGACTTTGAGCAATCTTTGAGTATGTTATCTATCATTTTAAGAAAACATTCAGTTACATCTCCAAAGGATAATGGATACCATCCTGTCTCATTTGTGTTGTCCTGTACACAGTCCACCATTGAATCGACCCAAAAGCTGTTTCACAGTATGGAAAACAACACATCTTACAGCAGCCCTTTGTTGCCCATGGTTTTGTTTGTGTTGATCAACTACTCTTCGCTAAACGAGTCCCAGTATAGTAGCCTTCAAGAACATGTGTATGTCGGCAGGCTGTCCCCAAACGTGCGGATCCTGTCCTCCCTGTTTGTGATCCTGTTGGTGTTTGTGGTGACCACGGTGCTGGTGAAGGTGGATGTGTCCAACAGCAGGATGGAGTTCTTCGCTGGTACGCTGGGCAGTGTGGCCCTCGTCAGTGGAGCCTCCAACCTCTTCTCTGGCAGTGTATTTGGGATCAGTGGGCACTTCCCCATGAGGATCTCTCAGGCCCTCATATCAGGTACTACCCTCAAACAGGCCAGGAATGCCTGTTTATCAATCTATCAATCTTTTTTTACGCTGTCTTGAAACCCATATAATTACTGTTGAACAGCATTGTAGATAGTGTATCCACAAAATCCTTCAGATGAGTTTTCCAACCCCTCCTCTCCCCCCTTTTCTGTCCCAGGCCAGGCTATGGGAGGCACTCTGAGTGCAGTAGCATCAATAGTGGACCTGGCAATGGCTGAGGACGTGACAGACAGCGCTCTGGCCTACTTCCTGACAGCTGACGTCTTCATTCTGCTCTGCATCATCACGTACCTGCTGCTGCCCAGGCTGGCATACTCACGGTCAGTCGAACACTAACAATTTCTGTCAGTCTTTAACATTAATCCATTCCAGCAGACCGGCAAGTTCATGGGCCAAACCTAAATAGATATTGTCTAAACAAAGAATAGATAGCTCCCTATAAGAGCACAAATAATAAGGAATGGCCTATAGATGGACAGGGCATGGACATATAAATTAACACAAGGATACACAGTGCAATCATGAGTGAGAGCCTAATAAACTTCAATGCTCCATGTTACAAAACTTTCAGTCTAGACCGATGTCTTGACTTGTTCCTAAAATAAAAACACAATTTCTTCACAAGGTGCTGAATGTGCTCTGGACGAAAAGGCATCACACTGTGGTCTATATACCATAGAATAGTTTTTAAAATGGAAAGATGAAACACAAGGGCTGAAAAGAGGAAGCAGGATGTAGTTTCTTTTCCTGGTGTAAGTTAAAGCAGAAGAGAATGACCTCTCAGAACCAAGAAACCACATCACATTCGATTGAAAATATTCAGATGCTCCCTTGTGTAAGACATTCAGAATGAATCATCCTCAAGTGAAAGTTTTTCTGGGGCCATCAGAATTGGTAAAATATTAACAAACTGAGTGCCAATTCCACTATATAACCTATTGTATTCCATTTGTGTTTCAGATACTACATGTTGGCAGCAACGTGCAGCAGTCCAGGGATGATGACAGATGATGGTGGGACAGCAAGCACGACGAGCAGCATTTCTGTTCCACCGCTGCAGCCTATCCTTAGGAAGACATGGGTGCTGGGCTTGAGTGTGTTCTACGTCTTCTGCGTCTCCATCACGGTGTTCCCCGCAATCTCCTCGGGCATCCAGTCTGTCCACAAGGACACGGGCACCCCCTGGACCACCACCTACTTTGTGCCCCTCACCAGTTTCTTCCTATACAACGTGGCAGACTTCTGCGGGAGGCAGGCCACAGCCTGGCTGCAGGTCCCCGGCCCTACTAGCCGAGTGCTGCCTGTGCTGGTGCTGTGTCGCACCATCCTGGTCCCTCTTATCATGTTCTGTAACTTCCAGCCGAGGGACCACCTCCACACCGTGCTGTTCAACAGTGACCTGTACCCTGTGGTCTTCAACTGTCTGCTGGGTCTATCTAACGGCTACCTAGGCACTCTACCCATGATCTATGGGCCCAAGGTGGTGCCTCGGGAGCTGGCTGAGGCCACAGGAGTGGTCATGTCCTTCTTCCTCACTCTGGGACTGGCTGTGGGCTCAGCCTTTTCGGTGCTTATCGTACACTGTATCTGAACTGACTGTCCAGGAGGTTATGAGACTTGGAGCAAACTCCATGCCCTCGCACCTTTACATGAGGGTTATGTCTAATGGTACAATTGAACTACACAGCAGACAAAGTGGCTGGAGAATAGTTAGTGCTGAAATCCCTGCTGGTTGATACCGGAACAGCAAAGCACCATAATAAAGAGTGCACCAGCAAAGCCTTTTGTCTTTTACGTTGGGAAAGGTGCAAATAAGAATTTCTTTAAGTTCCATACCTCACCAAAAAGCCTTAAATTCCTTCATACCTCACATGTATTATGTTTACACTGATCTGGCTGACAGTGTAAGCCTGAAGGCTATGTTAACCAGGACTCCTTCACTCATGTCCAGATAGTCAGGAGATTAAGTGGTGATTTAAGCCACCTCAGGAGGTACAGAAAAGGGTGGAGTCCATTTTTAAAAGGACATATCACCAAACAACTTTATACATTCTCAGATATAACTCTAAATGTTTGAGGTTTTGGGTATGCAATTGTCCACCAGTTATCCAGAGGGTGCCGAAGTGGGACGTAAACACTGGGTCTCTGAGTGATACAGCTGGAAAAACCATGGTGTTATATTATAATATAGATTATTGGGTGAGGTGACTAATGTATTATTAATTTGGGTTCACCAATTTCTCTGGTTTAATCTGTTTTTGTAAACTGTTTGATGCACAACCTCTGGTTTGTATGTGTTCACCACTGTATGGCTGTAGAACCTGCAACTGAACTTGACCAAGCTGGATAAACTGGAAAAAAATGTCCAACCAAATCTCACGTTTGTCATCTTTCATATGGGTTGTTTTTTTAAACCAGCTGTATTCAGTTTGGAGCTGCATTCCAGCACCAGTGCTCAAAAGTAACCACAACTAGTTAAGTAACCTATACTTGAGTAAAGTGATGGGTTTTTTTGAGTACTTCCTCAACCTGGGCTGATCACATTTGCAGTGGTCATACTGAAACAGCTGATCAGTTCATTTTTGGGGAAGCTGTTTTGGAACATTGTCAGTACTGGAGTCTTTTAGTGAGAGTAGTTTATGCTTATTCTGACTAGAGTACTTTAAAGTAATTATTTGAGTAGTTTCATTTTCCTACCCATACCTTTCTTAAAAGCATTGCGTAACAGATCAGTTTAGCATAAAACAGATTAACATCCACCTAAGTAGTTAGCTAAACTCAGTGGTTTCCTGGCTGCATAAATGTTTGCCCAAAAAAGCTAATTGACTTGAGAATAACAACATTTAATTGTGACAAACAAATTTCACCTTACAGTGTAAGGTGAAATTACAGTTACTGTAATGACTGTAAGGCTTACAGTGAAGTAGAAGCAGCAGGCAGTTATGACTTTAATTTTGGATCACTTTAATTCAATTGTTAAAAATTTTACAGATCACCTGACTTTACCTGAATTGGCTCAGGATGTGAAGCGGACAGTGATTGAACCAAAGAAGCTTTCAGTATGTTAGAAAAACACTGATTAACAAACTGAGTGGGAGAGTGCAAACAATGGGAGGCGAGTGGCGAGGTACACACTGCATCTTTACGGCCACATCAGCTCCTTCAACACACGCACATACAGAATTTAAAAATCAACATTTTCTACAAAATAGATTTTTTTTCTAGGATCAGACAGACTGCTAAAAGTAATACCAGGCATCATTAACACAACAAGCAATTTTTCCCTATTAGTCATCAGGGAGCGAATGTAGCTGGGGGTCGAGAGACCCATCAATCAGGAAGCAGCCATCTAACACGGTCAGCTTTGTGCAACATGTGAAATTGACCTAGTCTACATACACCATACCCAGGAAAGCAATGTAAATCAGTACAACCCAAGCTAGGAAAATCTGCAAAGCCCTACCGTGAAGCTCTGACACCTGCTCAGAGTGAAGCAGTAAGTAGAAGACAGGCTGAGCCTTAGGATACTATACATTTAATGACCACCCCCAAAACCCCACCAATTCAAAGTCCAGTCCCTTTCCACCATGTCGCCATCAACTTAATTTAACCATAAATTGCAGTCAACTAAGTATTTATTTTTTTAAAAAAGGAAACAGGACAAATTTATTAAAACTGGGAAGCAGCACTACAGTATTTTATCTTTAATTCCCTTAAAAAAGGTCGGCTTGTGGTGGTCCTCTTCCTCTACACCCACACGTGACGTTTGCAGTGAGCCACAGCCTGAAAGACAAAACCAATTGGTTACATGGGCCACTTGAAACCAACTTTGCTCTAAAATGCTCAAGTTAGCCTAGTATAGAATTGCCTGTGCTATTTGATTGCCAATGAGTTCAAAATTAGGAATCTGTTACGTTTGACACAACACAAGAGGAACTGTATATTGAGCTGCATTCATTTCTCGCTCAAGTCGTACCATTCAAGAAAATACATGCATTTTCCCAAAACTGATACTCAAAATTCCCAGCCTGGGGAGATGTGTTGTTGTGGTCTTGTTACTCACATTGCACCGGGTTGCTGTCGCCATGTTCTTGCACCAGAATGCAGGTCCCCAGCTGCACTGCTCTGTTCCCAACAGCCTGTGCATGGCTTCAGGGCAAGCTCCCACTTTCTGTTACACACCACAACCACACAGTCAGTTACTAAACCGGCGCTAGATCACAAGGTAGGGTTGTAGTGCAACCCGGATAACCCATTACATGAAGTTAAATTGGATTCTTCAAAATGTTAACTAATTGTTAGCAAAGTTGATGCAAGTTATTGCGATATGATGGAATCTTTTTCGCTCACCATGCACACAAAGTCTGGGTCCAGCATCTGGAGCAGCAACTGGACAAGCACTGGCTCGTATTGTTCAACCAGCTGGTCACACTGTTGACACAGGACACAGTCATACTGCAGCAAATTCAAGACAGTCACATGATATAAAAATAAAATTTAAAAAAAGTACACAGCTAGAAGGTGCAACATCTCACCTCGGTCCGGACAGATTCTGGCAGGAAGCTGCATACTTTTCTCACTGCATCCTCAATCTCTGCTTCAGTAGCATTCTGCTCCAGGATACTGTCAATGTAGCGGACAGCTGTCTTGCACACCTCACAGAAGCCACCGGCCTTAAAGCGTGCTTGGTCGAGTACAGCTGGATAGAATTAGAATAGACTTTATTGTCCACACATGGAAATTTGCTTTTAGCATTAGGTGAATTTAGAAAAAAAAAAAAAAAAAAAAGAAAAAAAACACACGGAAGACATAAGTGTGTATTCGCACTAGTCTGCTTTTTTTTCAAACTGGCAGTGTTTTTTTATGCAAGCAAAAAGCTGCTACATGGCAGATGGAAGTGGATGCTTTGGAAAGGTGCTGCAGCTGGCATCTTTTTAAGAGTGGAGTTCTTTCAAAAGTTAGGAAAAGTTTACATTTTGGGGGAGTGCACAATACATGGACTGCTTTATTGTAAGAATAATCACAGTGAAGAAGATTCCTGGTTTCATGTGCAGCTGATTACTACAACAACTAGAATGGGGGAGAAAAGCAGTAGACAAGTTGGTAGTAGCAGCAAATTCCCAGAAACTGATCATAAAGGGTCAACATTGGCTGTGTTGTTGGGAGTTTCTGGCTGGAGTGCCGTTTGGCGATCATGTCAGCTATTGCAGCTTGTTATATGTACAGAATTGTGCGAGCACACCCTAAGAGCTTCCAGTAAATATTTACGACAACAAAACCACCCTGAGAAAATCAGTCTGATTATGTTTTCTACAAGATATGTTAAGTCAAGATGAGACCTCTTCAATTCATTACTTGGGTGGTGGCCTTCTGCATAGCCTGACCCACACATCTCAGACATTTATCTAGTTTTTCCAAAATTTTTACTGGGGACAGTCACAATCTAATCCCATTATTGTCCCTTAAAGTTGTGATACCAAGTTGAAATGTTAAGATTTTGGAGGGAGTTGACTGTATGGTTTGCTCCTTAAAAAAAAAAAAAAAAAAAGTTTGTTACACGCAGACATGCATGTGTGACTTAACATTTCTTTTTAATATGCTGTGAAAACAGTGAGTGAGCTTACGGATATAGGCACGGCTAGCATCCTTGCAGAGTCCCAATACACTGCAGATAGTCTTGGGGTCAGCCTGCTGCACAAGCAGGTCAATGATGGCCTGTCCATAGGCCTCAATCAGGTCCCGACACTGGGCAGTCAGAGAAGAGGGCAGCACTGAGCATACCTTCTCCACAGCATGGATCACCTCCTCCTGAGACAGAGACAAGGGTCAGTTTGACGTCAGAGATGAGGCCACCAACTTACATACATGTCCCGATGTGGACAGGGACAATTTGTTGTGTTCAATTTTAACACCATGTCAGATGCCTCTAGCAGCACACATCCCACCTCTGTTTTCTGATCCTCCAACATATTCTCCACTTCTTTCATCACAAACTCACAGATGGCACACTGGGGGGAGTCACGGACACGCACCATGGGCTAGAATACAGACAAAAAGGCAACGTCACATGCACGTACATACTGCATCACAAGCTTGTTATCATCTTCAGTCAATATCAAGCAGTGATGAAATACCTGGCACCCATGGTTTACCTTGGCAGGGGCAGATTCCACCTTGGTGGCAGGGAACATCTTGAGAGCAGGTACAGTCTTGGCAGCAGGCACAGTCTTGGCAGCCTGCAGCTTCAGCATGGGAGAGGACTTCTTCACAGCAGTACAGAAACCAGCCCTGACACAGATATCCTTTGGTTGCTGAAGAAAGAATAGACCGCAAATTAGACACACTGAAGAGTTTTGGATGCCCAATCAAAGGCCTACCAAACATGCCACGTCACATGCTGTTAGGATAAACTATGTGCATCTAACTTAAAGACCATTTCACAGCAGTACCATCCATGCAATGACCAGCAATTTCATTGTGCTTTTTTTTTTTTTTTTTTTTAAAAACCAGTTACCCAACACGACAGTTTCTTGCCAGTTGCAGAAAGAGAAACATATAACCAAACAAGTTTGCGTCTGTACCGGACAAGAGCAGACCCCCGGCCATGCATTTCTCAGCTGTATATACTGACTTGCTTATGAAAACCCTGTCAACATATTAATAGTGAATTAAATCTGAAAGCACTGAAGGCCTATTTGATGTGAAACAGGACAGAATACAATACAATGTGGACCCATTCTATAGTCTTGCAACAGGCACTCAATATAAATTACTCGCCAAACAAGCACAGCGGTCAGATTACGGTCAGTAGTCGCATTCAGAACTGGACAAACATTTCCATGCGGTTCTACAGAGTCAGGTGAGTAGCACTAGTAGTGGACAGCACAGGAAGCAAGAGCTATGGGTGAGAGGCTAGAGGTTGAACACAGAGACCTACCTGTTCCTGGGGACCAGCACACAAAACCCAGAGCAGGAGAAATAGAGCAAGAAGACAGATGAATTGAGGGGAGAAAAGAATTAAAAAAGGGAAAAAAAAGAGAAGCAAAAAACAAGCAATTAAAAAGATGCGAATGAATTGAAGTCAGCAGGCAAGGTTGTGCAGTAAGACTGGGTATGGGCTTAACAATGTCATAACATACAGATTACAGGCCCATTAGTTCCAGTGACCAGTTCATTAGGCATTAGAAAATACTGACCATTTATTTTCAATTTAGCTTAAGTACCCAATGGTGAAAAGGGCTTTCCTGAACTTTCATTAAGGGTGAAGCAAAATGAGCTGGAGGGCCAAAAGACTCACCATAGACATGAGTTGCTGAACAACAAGGGGACCATACTGGCCAACGTACTGCCTGCACTGTAATGAAGGAAGGCACAGTCAATACACAACTACGAATTGTGAGGACAAAAGCCTTAGAAAATGTGAGGTTTATTTTATAAAAAAAAAAAAAAAAAGGGTTCTCACCAGGTCAGACAAGGCAGGTCCCAGCGCATCACACTGCTTCTCAATCCTCTCAATGAGAGAGGAGACAAACGAAGTGTTTTTCTTGGCCTCCTCCTGAGCATCAGTCAGGAACTTGACACAGTCCTGGCACACATCACCGTTTTCCTACAGGTAACATACAATTCAGGATTCAAATGAGGACAACACCCACTTGGATACACATCTATGTACACTCCTACGTCCATGTGGGTGTAAAGGAATTACACAACAGTATACCTGCTTTGGAGCCTCTTGCTTGGGGCTCTCCTGGGGATAAAGGAGCTGGGGTACATTGAGGAGGAAGGGCTCTACTCGCTGGGAAAGGTCAATCTGAGGGATCTCATTGGACTGGAGCTGCTCCTGGGCATGGGCCAGGGCTGCCTGCTGAGAGAGACACAGCCCCATGGCTCCACACACCACGCCGGGATCCTCCTGGAAAACAAGCCATTGACTCACTTCAATAACTGACAAAAAAAACAAAAAACAGTGTTGCAGTAACAGAGGTCAACTTATGACATGTGCATTGCTGTAATCTATAGGGCTAGCAAGTACATCAATGGCCAGATGAACAAACATAAGTCTATACACACACACACACACACACACGTGTTAGTCTGGAAATGAGCTCTCACTGCAAGAGAGTTACCCAACCTTCACAGTAAAATTACAGGAATGGGGAGGATTAAAAAAAAAAAAAAAATCTTAGGCATGATTTAATTTGAAGCTAAATGAGTATAAAGGAAACTCATCTCCTTTAAGTACCTTATATCTAGGTGCAGTGGTTGACATGTTTAACTTCATTGGATCTTTAAAGAACTGTCACTAAGCAATTCTCAGTGTTGCTGTAGCAGGTGAGAGTTGAAACAAAGACCGCAACACAGCAGATCTTGTCAGTCACGGGAGTTTGCAGCATCACACAATGGCTACTCTGTTCCCATTTAGAATTGTACTCACTTCCCCATCAATGGCCCTTATTCAGCTCTCTGCACTTCCCTTCACAGAGACTTCTGTTTTCTCTTTCTGTGACTCAAAGGGGCAGATGGCGCTTTACTCAAGAGTCTTAGATTAAGCGGAAAGATCAACTGACAGACTTTGGGGAATCTTCATCAAATCTTTAGCTTATTTGATGCCATCTAAAAATTGTATTGCATGGACACCTGAAAGGTTCATGTGTGATGGCACTCAGGAGGAATGGCATTTCAGCTAATGCTTTTGACCCTGGACCTTTTCCACAGGTTTGCAATGATGAGACTTTGAGCCAAGTTGACAGTGCTCACCAGTTCTCCAGTGATGATGCCAATGAGGATGGGGTAGTAGCTGTCCACCATCTCCTTGCATTCTGCAGTCAAGCCCTGATCAGGGATTAGCTGGCAAGCCTTCTCCAGGTACCCAAGGATTTCAGACTGCAAGCCCAAAGATAACCAATCAATTAAAAAACAAAAAAAATGCTAGACATTTACATTTTCCAAAGGTTTGACTGAGTATAGACAGATAGGGACTTTTCATCTCACCTCAGTAGCATTGTCCTTCAACAGCTGTTGCACCACAATCAACACCTCCTTACACAGGTCACATGGCACTGATTTCTGAGGAAGTCAAGGAGGAAAGGAATTTTAAAACCCAAACAACCTGTATTTGCCCCTATAAAAACATAAGGTGCAGAGGCTTCTCTTTTCAAAACAAGTAAAAGGAAAGTATAACTATGGCAATGACGACATATCACTTTCATTATGGAAATAATGCAACCAGAGCCTCACCATCTGGGGCTTGTTCCATACACTCTGTTGGCAGTGAGTCACAGCTCCGCAGAGGGACGCCGTCTTAACATTCTGGCACCAGTAGGGGGGGCCACGAGCACACTGCTCAAGGCCCAGCAGAGGCGTTGCTACAGCTGCAAGTCAGAAGAGAATAGGTGACTCATGACTCTTTTGATCATTTCAATACAGAGATCAGATAGGACACACATTACTCAATAGTATCGCCTGCATGAGTTCTTAGGTATGTACATAAAAGCATGTAAGTGAGCATTTGTTTCTTCTGGTTTCAATATTGAGTTTCCACCCTCTACATCAGCTCTAGACTAAATAATACAATACAAGCACCCTTTGCTCAGATAATGTTAGCCTCCCAGATAGCAGACAAACAGTAGTTCCATCACACCCTTGCTTCCTTTTAAAAAAACAAAAACTGACTAGAGACAACTTGACAGGGGAAGACCAAGACTCAACTGCTTCCTCAAAATAGAAGACAGACAAACGTGCGCAAATACCCTGCCTAACTGTTGTATAACAAGATTTAGTTTGTTTTTCCTTTTTATTGCCATTACCTCACATTGTCAAGCTGCTTTAGTATACACCACTAAAACCCAAATCTGGGCACAGACCCCAAACCAGCCTGTTCCAGTTAGAAACAATCTGACCAATTGGGAGTAGACCAAAATGGACATCATTATTCAGTAGACAGTAGTGAAAGAGAAGTGGGTGATGCTGGTCTGCCATATTCTAGAAAAGTAATTCCCCAATTGTATTAATTTTGATAGCAAATTCGAAAGTGATGTGGAAAGCACCCAAGACTTTAATGTAATTTTAGGTTCCACAATCAGCTGACTAGATTACGGACAAGTTGATCGGTCATTAACAAGCTAGTCGGTCTGGAATTCCAGGTCATTAAGGAATGAGGCCAAGATAAATACAAACAAACAAAATACAAACAAAACAATAACAGGGTTGCCTTATTTAAAAAAAGTAAATAAATAAAAAAGGGTGTGGGGGGGGGGGGCTGTCTATTGGCTCAGGATGAAACTGATAGAACTTTCTGTACAGACACCCCCGTAAAACATGAGCATGATGTCATGTGACAAAAGACATTGAGTACTCAACTCAGTACAGACTGATCAGTATGCACGAGTTGCCCAAGTCCAGACCTCAGTATGTGGGCTTTGGTGATACAAGGCTAGAAAGAGAAGATAGGACAGGCTACACTGACAAGAAACCCAGTCACTCTGTGGGTGTGAATATTGAATGGAAGAGGCTTTTCAGTGGTCTCTGTAACATACAGTGCATTCCCACCCTGTGGGTGACATGAAAAGTGAAACAAAATAAGCTTTTCTCAAGCAGGCATATTGTACCCATGACATGGACAAGTCAAAACACAATCCTCGCACAGAAAAAAAAAAAAAACATTTGCTATTGAGTAAGCACTGCAGTAAAAAGTTTACCTCTAATAATCAGGTCAAACTCAACTGCAGCATATAGATACGTGTTGTATTTTTCTACTTCTTTTGTCAAATCGCCCACAATCATCCAGATCCTGTTAAAACTGAGGGCCTCTGGAGTCATTTTCTGTGACCATCATGATTCTAAAATGTTGAGTCAATCAAGGTCAGGTGCCACAATCAAGCACAAAAGACTACAAATGGGCTTTAGAAACTAACGTTCGAACAACAGCAAGCAGATTATGTAAGAGCTTCAATGTAGCTGTCTACTTATACAAGTTATAGGTTTGGTGGACAGTATGCCTACTTCAGAAATGTTTATGTATAAACTTGAGAATGTGAGGGTTCAAACATAATGCAAATTCGAAAAACAGAAAATCAGAACCAAGATAAGAGTTGTATACACACATAAATGCCATGAATTGTAAGAACTAATACTGCTAATCACACAACCCCCGCTTGTGTTCTGATAAGTAGTAAATGATTGATACATATATTCATTTCGGAACCAAGCTATAGCCTAGTTTCTGTTTTAGTCACGTACAGCAGTAATAAGTTATCTGTTCATTTCAGTGACCCAGTTTTGTCAAAAGATAAAGACGCTCTAGCTCAGACAGCACTAGTATAGGGATCGGCCGTTGGTAACCAAGTCTAGGGCTGCATCGTCACACCAACTGTCTATCTGCTGTCTGTTCTCCCTTTTCAGGTACCTGTTGCACACTGATCTTACCTGGCAGTGGACACCAGTGCACCAAGCCCAATCTACCTGATGCCCGCCCCCCCTCTCTCTGTTGATATCCATGTTACTACTCATCGGTATTTATTCAGGAAACTAATGATAGGGAAGTGAGTAGCCCCACCCAAGTTTTCTACATTTTTTTTTTTACGGTGAGTTTTTCCTTGTCTTCTTTGAGGGTGTAAAGCTGATTGTGTCGGATAGGTTAGAAGGCCTGTCTTAACATGCCATTTTGTGGGTTGCGTTCTGACTCAGTTTCCTGGGCTCTAAAAAGGTAACCTAGGCCATTACTGTCAAAGATGCAGGAAAGTGAAGATACTTTTAAAAAAGCTGAAATGAAACTTGCAGGTGATATGGGTAAAAGTCTGGTTCCTCGTGAAACCAAAACTGCCATAGGGAAGTCAAGCGCAGGAGCACATTTCTTACATGTGATACTGCGGATATGGTCTACATAAAGACCTTTAGTATCATTAGACTTTGACAAACTCAGATTTGCTGCCCAGTATTATTCAAAAATGAACTTTTTTTGGTATAGTCCCGAAACATTCGAATCGTGGAAAGCGGTGTCTAATGAGCCATCGTTATAGTTTAGCTAGTGTTCGAGAAATGACTCGTGTTTAGTATAAACTACTGTACAGGATGTTTAAAACACGGTGTTAACTTGTGTTTTAACGAGATAAAGTGACCTATAACATCGGGCAGATAAACACTTGGGGAGGGCTGTTCCACATAATGCCAAGTGTAGCTAGCTTGCGTAGCTAGCAAAGCCGTGACGGTGGCTGTTGGTAACTTAGCTAGCCAACGTTGGCCTAGAGTAGACCTTTAATAGTCTTATATTGGGCTACAAAATCACATTTAACATCAGCCAAGACAGCTCGCGCGTAGCCAGGTTAGCCTTAGTAACCAGGGTCATCAACCGGCAGGATAACGTTAGCCGTGCTAACGCTAGCTGACAAACGCTAACAATTTGACATCTCATGGAAAACAGCCACCGCTCGCCAGGTACATGATTTTACACGTAGTTAGATGTGGCGGGTGCATAAGCGACTAGAAAATACTAATCTTGTGTTAATAAGTATACGCTAACGTTAGCTGGTACTAACAAAGTTAACAATGGTTGCCGCTTTGTTGTTGTTTATCAAGAGCTGTTTGAAATGCTTCCGCACAAATGCTGCTTACGCACTTCGGTACACAACCACCTCGCCTTCATTATAAAGTGACAAGTATCTGAATCACATCACCAGCATTATTTGATTTCCTCCGTCTGTTTGTATTACCTGAAGACACGAAAAGCAGCGCTAGAAGCAACATGACTCGGCTGTTTGGGCTCTGGTCGTTGTGTCTCTTTGGGGCGAGATGAAGGCGTCGAGTTGAGAGCACTGCAATGCAGACCAAGGCCCTTGTTGATGCTTTTATCACGATGGCTCACTGTCAGCTGACTGCTCACCAAGACATGTGACTCTGCCTTTGGCGAGAATTACCACAGAGACCAACATAGATTTCACTGCTTCCTGAACAACAAGTAATTATTCAGCTCAGTGAATCTATTCATAACCCAAAGTCACCTATTTGTTAGTAAAAAAAAAAGAAAAAAAAGTTGAGAGGTGCTCCGACATCCATGGGTAGTGATCTAAACAGAAAGGTGGGCCGACTGACCTTCACTCGGTGATCATCATACGGCATCACTAGTATAAACAAAAATCAATTTTATTTCCAAAAAACATTTATCGTGCTGTTTTCCTTGAAATATACTGTATTAATATAAATGTATGTAAATGTATGTGACCTAAAAAGGAGGGTAAACTGCGTTAAGGTGAGTTTATCCTCCACTTCTTCCTACTATTGGGGAACTACTAAATCTGGCCCAACTAAATGAATCCCATTTGGATAGCTGTTCTTTACTTAACATACAAAGAAAGAAGAAGCACCTGCAGCTTCTTTCCTTCAATTGCCCTGATCTCTAAAATTTGTGTGGGGTTGTTTAATTTGGCATTAAGTACTGAAATTGCCTTCACAGCTCAAAAACATCCTGCACAACAGCACATCTAACATCTAAACAGAAAAAAAGCAACACTCAAAATATATAAATACGATACAAAAGAGTAGTTTATTACAGGAATACATCCAAATGTAGGCCAACAGCTATGAAAAAGGACAGAGAGGGAATCATCACACTGTATGTCTTCTGGATATGAACTGTCGATCCCTGTAAAACAAAAGGAACAAATCATTATAGAGCCATAAACACTCAGCAAAGAATGGCATCCATAAAAAAAAAGTCCTATGGCCACATTCCACAAGGTCATTACAGTTGACTTTACCACATGTTCAGGCAAAACAAAATGCTCAAGAAAAAAAAATGTCTGTAAGCTTTTGTGTGTGTATGATGACCTCCTTTCACATGTCTTTTCATGGGTTTTGTTTTTTGTAGTCACTGGGTTGTTTATTAAAGCAACGGGTCTTAATGAGTTCATTGCATTAAT
>CABFOQ010018629.1:0-25237 GCA_900660455.1 Gephyroberyx darwinii | reverse complement strand
TGAATTTGAAAACGCATACTTATCTCTCCGTTTTGGCCACCTGTCCACACTAGGGCGGTGTTTTTACCCCCCAAAACTGAGCTTTTCGAAAACGCTCTCCCAAGTGGATAAATTTGAAGACGCCGGCCCCCCGTTGTAATGTGGACTCGGTGATTCGGTGCTCTCACTGCCGGCCTGGGTTCGATTCCTGGTGAGGGAACTGCTCTTTGGGGCGGCAGGTTGGCCTAGCGGTTAGAGAGGCCGACCCATCACCGGAGGGTTGTTGGTTCGATCCCCGCGACCACCAGGAGGTTATATTCCAGCTATGAGCTGGTGATTGGACACTACGGTGCCCACCAACACTGCCGAAGTGCCCTTGAACAAGGCACTTAACCCCAAAACTGCTCTAGGCGCGCCATTCAAACGCTGCGCTTTGCCCTCTGATCTGAAAATACGTGTGTGTGGGGTGATTGATTTTTTTTTTTTTGGTCTATCTAGTCAGGGGTGTGCAGCAGACAAATTTCACTGCATGTAAGTGTATGTGACGAATAAAGTTCATTAATGAACCTGTTTCTCTCTCTCTTAATGAAAACAGACTTTAGAAAGCAATGACATTTTGGGGGGTAAAAACACCGCCCTAATGTGAACGTGAGGCCAAAACAGACATAAGTATGCGTTTTCAAAATGACCCGTCTTAGTGTGGACGTAGGCACAAGAGGCATTGCAATAAAGCGGTGTCAGGATCTCTTTCTTCTCTTTGTGAGTGGGTGAGGATTATCAAATTATACAATAGTGTGTATATTTTATGATTTGTTCAACTCAAGAGGGTACTTAATTATGGATCTTAAGGAGAAAAAGTGGGAGATCAATATTTCACAATGATGAAACCTGAGGCAATCTTTACTTATGTTTCTACCATTATGTAGTGTGTTGTGCATAAGGTTAACTCATGCCTGGATTACCCTGCTATAGGGCTTCAGGACAAGCAAGCTCTATGCCAGTGATCACCATTCGAACCTGTATATTGTGCATCTTCCCTTTCAAGTACCCACCCGGTCTAGTGGAATAGTTTGGGAAACAATATTAAAAATCCTCAATGTCCAAGCTTGGAGGTAGCAAAGACTTGGTGTGAAAGTGCAAATTTACAGTTAATTAAACAGGCATACACATGAACCTTTTGGGGCCTCTACACTTGGTGGTCGAGGGTAGGTGCCATGCATGACCTGTTGGTCATGCAAGCATGGGGCTAGAGAATAAAAGGGTTTCGGGTTTAAGTGAGGGGAGCATGGACCTGTCAAAGCTTAGTCTTGTATACACTAGAAGACTATAAACTAAGGGTCTCTCGAGATGTCAGGAGATGTACACGATTAGTACTGATGCAGTAGGTCTCATCTATAAAAGCGGTTCCTTACATTCAATCATTTGCCGGCGGCGTCCTGGGACTTGGAGGGCGGCGCAGGGCCACAGCAAGTTTGCCTGGAAACCTCGGCGTCCTTCTTCAAGAAAGTGGGCCTCACCACGTCAATGTCGCGGTCTAAATGATCGAGTAAGTTTGTAACGATGCTGGGAGCTGCGTAGAAGTCAATCAGAAAGTAGGCACCGCGGCTGTGTCCTTGATTATGCTTGGATACCTTGTAGGGCAGCAGCCTTTCTCCCAGGTTCTCCAAGCCTCTGACCACTGCGCCCCGCTCCATCAAGGTCTCCACTGTCCGCCGGAGGGCCGCCGCTGTCTCCGGCCTCTGCATTACCTTCATGATGAGGGCTAGTTCATATCGAGGCATGGCTTCAGTACTCTCGGACGGGAGGGGGGAGAAAACTGCGACTCACGCTTTCAATTCAGAAGCCACAGTTAATGTCATCGCCGGAATGTTCGGTTCAGAGTCAACCATGTTATGACACGAGGGAAGGGGAGGACTTATGTGATGACGTATAATGCACGAGCCTGCATATCGATAAAGACAAACTAAAGGAAAAGTATTCAGAACGCAGCGCAAACTAATAAAATGATACTTTAATTATTATGGATATTGTTTAAAATTTAACATATTTTATGGAACGATTTTACACCCTGAGAGGAAAAAGAAGTAAAGAGCTCACTCCGCCTCTATTTCCGGGTACTACGAACGTCATATTGTGGCTAGAGTGGGCCTCAAACGTACGTAAATCAGATTTGGTGTTTAGTGACGTCTTCATTATGCGCCCCCTGTTCTGCGCACATGCGACTCCGACGCGTCCCTTCCTGAACGAGCGTGGTGAAGATGGCGGACCAAAAGTCGGTGCCCAGCGATCTTTACAAACATGTGTATTCATTTCTGCTGGAGAACAAGTTTGCCAAGGCGGCTCAGCAATTCCTCAAACAGACTAAAGTGGTGAGGGGCTTATAGATTTTTGTCGGCAAGTTGCACGTTCTCTCGTCTCTAGCTGATTGAAGTTCCAAGTTCTTGAACATTAGACGACTGCACACAGTAACACGAGGAGGTGTACAGTATAGCTGTTTTGCGGGTTAGTTAGTTAGCTAGCTAGCTAGTTAGTTAGCGGTTGTAGTTAGCACGTGTTGGTCAGACTCATAACGTGGGTATTGCAGCTGCCACCTGACCCCGAATTAATCATAGTTCTGTACTATCAGATTGGTAATGCAGATCATATGCCTGCTGCTCCACGTAGCCAAAACTTCTGAACGAGTGTAAGAGTCAACAAACTTCGTCAGCAACTTTGAGAGCGTATAGGCTAACTTAACGCAATATTTGTTTCTCAACAGAATCCACAGGATCAACATGAACAGAGCCTCGTCGACATATACGACTTTTGGGTGAAGTGAGTTGCTAATTGCCTTAAATTGTGCCATTGGCCAGTAATGATTTTATTCATTTGCACTAATGGTAGGAAACGTCGTTGGGCTTGAAAGATATGTCTCTAAAATGACACCGGTTAAGTGCTAACATTATATGATACTGAAACACACAGGCTCTTAACCCATTTAGTGAAGATTCTGTTTTTGACTATTCTTTCTTGTCCTCCCAGGTCTCCTGAAGCCAAGAAACGTAAAGCCCCTTCTAACAAGACTGAAGCATCCAATGGTCCATCAGCCAAGAAAGCAAAGCCCAGTGCAGGGTCTTCTAGCAGTGAAGAGTCGAGCAGCGAGGATGAGAAACCTGCTGCACCAGCAGCTAAGGCAGCCCCAGCAGCTAAGGCAGCCCCTGCAGGTAAACTTAGTAATGTCTGATGCTGTGATGTGTCATTGTTGTGCCATTGATTCTGGGGCAAAACCTTCTACTCCAATATCAGACTATATTTCTCTACAATGTTGTTCCTTTCAGCAGCCAAGGTTGTGCCTGCTAAAGCAGCAGCTGGTAAAGCTGCATCTAGCAGCAGTGAAGATTCCAGTGACTCTGAGGATGAGGCGGTAACACCAAAGGCTCCTGCAAAGGTAGGAGGCTACATCCAAATTGTAGCATCATCCCATATCTAATCCTTGCTGTGGGGCTGTTCTATTGTTAAAATGTGTTGAGTGTGTAATTTGTGCGTTTATAGGCTCCAGCGAAGTCTCCTGCTGCGAGGAAGAAGGATAGCAGCTCTAGCAGTGAAGAATCTGACTCTGAGGATGAGCAGCCAGCCAAGAAAGTCCCAACACCCAGTGAGTTCATGGCTAGACTAAATGTCCTGTACTTATATAGCGCCTTTCTAGTCTTTCTGACTACTCAAAGCGCTTTACACTACATTCTCATTTACCCCTTTCACACACATTCATACACTGATGGCAGGGGCTACCATGTAAGGTACTAACCTGCACATCAGGGGAGACTAACCATTCATACACACTCACATGGGGGTTCAGTATCTTGCCCAAGGACACTTTGACATGCGGACTGGAGGAGCCGGCGATCGAACCGCCGATCTTCCGAATAGAGGCCGAGCCGCTCTTTAGCCGCGTTTTAAATAGTGTGATACAGCTGGCATTAATGGTCATATGAAGATGTTCATGTTTATCTCGTATGGCTCTATGTCTTATCTAACATCACTGTGGTTTATAGAGCCTAAGGCCGGTGCAGTCACAACACCCAAGGCTGCTGTCCCCGTTAAAGGCGCAGCTCAGAAAAAGCAGGAGAGCAGCAGCAGCGAGGACAGTTCTTCTGAAGATGAAGAACCAGCTAAGGTATGTATTAAAAGCCCGGCCATCCCTGAATATTACATTTATATTACTCTTGATTGTCTTTATCCCAGACCGTTTGACAGGGTAGTGTAATATGGAACAAGTGTTTTGCCTTCAGTGCTGATGTGTGATGATGTTTCCTGACAGGCTCCAGTCAAGCCCCCGGCCCAAGTGAAGACCCCTCCTGCTAAGGCCGCTGCTGCAGCTCAGTCTAGCAGCGAGGAGTCTTCATCTGATGAAGACGAGGCTCCTCCCAGCAAAAAAGCCAAACCTGGTGTGTTCTGCTCTGTTGTATTGGCTTCTGTTTGTATGCCTTAGTACTGAGATTTTGGTGTATATGCCGTGATACTGATCAGCTACGTCTGTTTTTAGGACCGTATAGTGCAGTCCCACCTCCTGCTGCAGTTCAGAAAGCACCAGCCGCCAGCAAGGCCAAGGACAGTGACTCAGACAGCAGTGATGACAGCAGTGACGAGGAGGAAGCGAAGAAAGTGCCTGGTAAGAACCGCCCATTTTCCTCAACTGCAAGTGTTTTGGTTCTTTGTTTTTGTTTTTTAAAATAAGGATTGTCTAACAGCTCTGTATTCTTCATAGCTAAACCTGCCCCTGCAAAGTCTACCCCTGCCAAACCCAGTACACCCAAAACCGCCGCAAAAAAGCAAGACTCCAGCTCTGACAGTTCAGGTAAGGATAGAGGCTCCAGTCAGAATCACTTTATGATTGTGATTTGAAGTTGGACATGTATGCAAAACTTTTGTACATGTTTCTCTTCAGATTCAAGCTCTGATGAGGAGGAAAAGAAGCCTGCAGCTAAGGCTGCTCCAGCTAAGGCTGCTCCAGCTAAGGCTGCTCCAGCTAAGGCTACTCCAGCTAAGGCTACTCCAGCTAAAGTCACCCCTGCTAAGGAAGACTCCTCCTCAGAGGAAGACTCGAGTTCAGAGGATGAGAAAGAGGTGGCAAAGAAGCCCACCGCTAAAGCGACACCTGCCAAGACACCCATAGCGAAAGCTACACCTGCCAAGACTCCCCCAGCTAAAAAAGATGACTCCTCAAGCTCAGGTAAGATGCCCCAAAAAAAATTTATGTAAGAATATATCATACATCATTATACATCATTTTCTCTTAATTGCGAATCTTCTCGCCTGTTCAACCAATTTGTGGTGCGATCAGGGCTAGTATTTCGCCAGAGAAACACCAACACGAGAACTGGCAGTTATGACTGGAAACTCATTTCTGTTCTCACCCCTGCTCTGTTGGTTACATTATTTCATATTGAATCTACTTATTTAGCAACTTCCTCTGCCAATATTTCATTATTTTTATCAAGTTACATTCTTAACGTTTTGTAATTGTTTCAGACTCGGATAGCAGTTCTGAAGATGAGGCCCCAGCGAAACCTGTCGCTAAACCTGCTGCCCCAGCAAAGCCTGCTGCTGCTTCCACTTCCAAACCTCCAGCCAAGGCAGCAGAGAGTAGCTCTGAATCAGATGACTCCTCCTCTGAAGAAGAGGGACCAGCCAAGGCCAAGCCAGCAGCAGCTAAACAAGCTACCTCAACCTCCAAGCCTACCACCCCTGTAGCAAAGCCTCCTCCAGCAGCAGAAAGCAGCTCTGACTCTGATTCCTCCTCTGAAGATGAGGAAGAACCAGCCAAGGCCAAGCCAGCAGCAGTTAAACCAGCTGTTTCAGCATCAAAACCTGCAACCCCTGCAGCAAAGCCTGCTGCAGCAGCAGAAAGTAGCTCTGAATCTGACAGCGACAGCTCCGATTCTGAGAACGATGCCGCTGCAGCCAAGAGCAGCACACCTGCAGCCAAGAAACCAGCTCCAGTAGCAGCGACGGCCAAGAGTGTCACCAAGGCTGCTGCAGTCTCCAGCCATGATGCCTCTGATAGCTCCAGTGATGATAGCTCCAGTGATGAAGAGGAGGGCAAGAAGGCAGCACCAGCGCCTAAGCCTGCAGCGAAGGCAGCACCAGCGCCTAAGCCTGCAGCGAAGGCAGCTTCAGCTCCGACAAAGAAGGCCGAGGAGAGCAGCTCTGACTCCTCGGACAGTTCTGACTCTGAGACGGAGGCCAAGGCCACCCCTGCTAAGTCTACCGTCACCAATGGCAAAGCGGCAACGCCTAAGGCAGCCACCGCAGCAGCCAAGGCCCCAGCCAAGCCAGCTGAGTCCTCATCTAGTGACAGTAGCTCTGAAGAAGAGGAAGAGGCCAGCAAAACGCCCGTGAAACCTGCTACCCCAGCTGCAACAGCAAAGAACGCCACAGCTAAACCTAAAGAGAGCAGCAGCTCCTCAGAGAGTTCATCAGATGAGGATGAAGCGATGCCTAAAGCAGCCACAGCACCCACCACCCCCACAGCAAACGGTATCTATGAAACAAATATTGAATGTGTTGTTGCCGTTTACGAGGAAAATGGAATGTAGTTATGGGAGGACGGCACATGGCATCCCACAAAAAAAGCCATTACTAGAACGGTCGCGCTGCTTATTTTTTATCACTGCTCTCCCCCGCCTTAAACCGCCCCTTAAGTGTGCTGTAATTTTATACCTCTTTGGTTTATAGAGCACCTATGGGCCTCACTGGTAAACAGAATTTCTCCCATATTATCAGCACAACTTACTGAGGTCTCTTTCCTCTTGATTCACGCAGGCAAGAGGAAAAGAGATGGAGACTCATCTGAAAGTGAAGAGGAAGAGGCTGAAGTCAAGACTCCAAAATCCAAGAAAGTGACAACCACACCACAAACCTTCCCTAAAGTCAAGCAGAAGGTAAGACCTCCGACTGGGACATGATCTGTAGCATGGCTTGGGTGAATGTGCCTTGAGTGATGTGGATTTGAAACTCATTGAATAAATACAGAACAGGGCATGTGGTGAATATCAACTAATGACGTCGTCTGTTTCTCTGTCTGTTTTCAAGTCTGCTAATGTACCTTTCCGTAGAATAATAGAGGAGGATGTAAGGGTGGATCAACGCCTTGCTGACAACTCCTTTGACGCAAAGGTGAGCGCTGCAACTTAGTCAAGCTTCCTTACAGCATCTGCTCACATTCCTCACAACCACAACTTCTTTATGTGTCACTATTAAAGTTAATACACATTATTCAGGTGGCTGGAATATTGTTGAAAAAACGTAGCACGTGTAACCTCGTATTGAGCTTGTATGCATGTCTAATAAGGGACGATGCAGGAGGACACAATTGTACAGTACCTACAGAAATATCCGCACAAGCAAGAGATTTTCACTTAAAATATGTTTGAAAGCACATCGCTGTTAAACTACATCCTGTTGAATTTAATTTGTCTTTTCTCTCCCAGCTTGGCGCCAACGGTGACTGGGGTCAGAAGGCTAACGATGTGCTCAGGTTCACCAAGGGCAAGTCCTTCCGCCATGAAAAAACTAAAAAGAAGAGGGGGAGCTACCGTGGAGGAGCCATCTCCACTTCAGTCAACTCCATCAGGTTTGACAGTGACTGAGGACCATCTCATACCTGCCCCCCCAACCCCCAACCCGAACTCCCGCACCTACTTGATCAGGACTATCAGTTGACTGCCCCTTCAATCCTCGCTTATAAACAATTCTCCTACCACCCAAGTAGCGGCAGCATACTGACAGAAGAATGTGAACCCTGGAGCTGAGCTGGCAGTGACATGTAGTTAGCTGCTCTTAGTCCGTGATGGAGACCATTCATTTCAACTCTGATCTGAAACCGACAGTAGATTGGAGATGGTGGCAAGAGAAGGATGTCCTCTGCTGTGACAGATTGTGTCACAGAGTTGATGTCTATTTGCTGCGGTTTCCACTTATAGCCACTAGGTGGCAGTAGGCCACCAGTTGATGTTAAAATGCCAATGTGTATTTTGGCTTCTTTGTTGCTTGTTTTGACAGAATTAGTTAATTTTACTTGTATATCAATGTTGGAATATCAGCCATCCATCCTGACAGGTTCTTTATCTGAAAAGGCTGAAATGGATGTTTTTGTTTTTTTATGGATCACATGAATTGTTGCTATTTGTTCGGTTTCATTTGGCTATGTTTAAATGTGATGTGGGGAGGGTGTGAACCTTAGGCTTCGTCTCTGCATGTAAACCTTGACATACCTAGGTTTTAGATTGAGTATTTATTTAAAGTTTTATTCCATTTCAAACTTGAGAACCTCAGATTTCTTTCCATGTCATTCTCAAGCCATTTTGCTTTGTGAGAATATTATTTCCTGCTGAAGTGAGACTGCCCCCGTCAACCCCTGCAGTCTTGATCAGTGGTGTGGAATTTACTTTATTCACTAACTTGATTGACACCCATAGGGCCGATATACCCCCCCAACTTCAAGTTGTTTCAATTATGAACATACCATTCAACCTTTGTGTACCCCTGTCACTTTTTCTTATTGATTCTTGTAACTGTAATTAAAGACATGAAAGATTAAATCTTGGTGTGAATTTCTGGTCTGATTGGAATGATCCTCTCCTCCCCTTCATGTCTGGTCTGACCCTTCTCGCTTGTCTAATTAGAGCAGGCATAGCTTCTCCTAGGGCTGTGCTCACTAATGATGAGACTGCAGTCTCACCTAACTGCACAAGAAGGGGGCATGGAGGCCAAGGGCTTCAGCTGGCCTCTACAGTTAGGAGCAGCATTGCGTCATCCAATCGGCACAATTACAGACATTTGCTCTTTTGAGAAAATGGACCAGGAAACAGGAGTATGTTTTGTTTTTTAGGTCTTACTCTGGAGGATGCTGAGCACTCACTGGAAAATGGTCCAAATCCTTTCAATAGTTTATCTGAAATACTCGTCAGAGCCACTTGGTGGCAGTCACAGCTCTGTTGCTGCACTGGCCTTAAATTGTTAGCTATCCTCAGTCCAGGCTGTGAGCCCTCACTGGTCATTTTACACAATGCCATTGGACAGAATTGAGGTTAATTGTGATGTCCAGGCAATAGGTAATGCCATTTCTGTTTTTCCTGTTCTGAAGTAAGGCATCTGTAACGGAGGTTCCCACGGGCCTTTAAAGTTTGTCGATTCAAAAAAAAAATAGAACAAGGCCTTGTTTTTTAAAATTAAGATATAGCATCCCAATTCAACAGGATTTCTTGACTTGACAAGATCAAGATGTCTTACCCCCAAAACATGCCAATTTTGAGTCCTTGAATTTCACCGAACAAGTACATGAAAGTCATTGAAAAGTTCAAGTGGGTGTGGGAAGCCTGGTTTCACTATAAATAGAGAAGGAGCGAGGCCTGTCTGGACTTGGGGGTGGAGGGATTGCTGTATAAGGCCATTGTTTTTTAACTTGCACTGTTTTATCCCGCCCATGCTCCATCTGCTCCTGCTATCACATTTTTCACTCTAATTCTGCAAGAAAGTTCTGAGGCTTTTCAGTCATCTTCCTACAAAATACAGAGAAATTGGTCAACATTTTAACAGTACTTGCTCGACCATATTAAGAGAAGGTAGACAATATGAACAAAAATAGAAAACCAATAAGACTGATCATCTATATTATGAAAGACCTAATCTTGAAGTACCAGGAATTGATTAAAGATGCAAGATCGGCATATTTCTCTTATCTCTTTTCTAATAATCTGTAATCAGCCATGCTTTTAGTTTTTGAAGCCTGAAGAGAAATATGAGGAGTTTCTTTTATCTTTCACCAAGAATCTTGAGAGCATCAGACTCCAAATCTCCCCTTCTATCCAGGACTATCGTGTAATATCAGAAAATACAGCTGTTTTATACTGTCTAAAGCCCATTTCTTTATTTTCTGTTCATCATATGAAGTGCTCTGCTGGATGGTGTCCCCACCAAGCTCCTCATAGAGGTCTTTGATACAGTTGCTCCTAATATTTTATGAATTAGCTCTTTAGCCACTGGTAGCCTACTCTCCCTTCCAATGTTAGACATGCAGTACAGTTCAACCACTCAAGAAACCCCGCTCAACGCAGCTTTTGATACTATAGATCGCCCAAGTTTAATTGAACACCTTAAGCGATGAGTGGGTGTCACCAGGTGTTGCCAAAATTTGTTTTCCCTGACAGTGTGCGTTCACCTTGATGTCACACCAGGGGGAAAAAACTAAACAAAAGCTCTGCTCTAGACTGGTTCATCTCATACTTCTACAAGAGAACATCCTCCATAACCATAGGCAACTTGTCATCCTCATCAGAAAATACAACTTGGGGTGCCACAAGGCTCAATTCTTGGTCCACTAGCCCTCACTTGGCCATATAATCCGTAAACACAATCTTTCATTGACACCCAGCTACAGTATATCTCCCACTGAACCCTGACGATCCTAACAGCCTTGAGACACTGAAGAACCGCCTCTGCAATAGACTCGCAACTTTCTACAGCACAGCAATAGTAAATCTGAAATTATTTTATCTAGACCTCCCAGCTCCAGATGATTTAAAGCAAACCAGATACTCTTTCTGCCAATGTTAAACCAGCGGCCAGAAACCTGGGGGTGACTTGACTTTTGAAGATCAGGTTAAGAAGGTAGTACATTCCTTCTTTTGGACCCATGAGTTATTTAATTTGACTTGTTTTTATGCAAAGCAGTTTGTAAACTGTTTTTATATAAATGCTTTATAAAGTTTATTATCATCATTATCTCTCATACTCATACATAACAGAAGACACATGGCATATAGCCTAATGGGAAACACAATGCATTCAGCATGCAGACCCAGTTCTAATGTAACTTCATACATTTCGCATGTATACAAATTGAGGGGAGGTTGTGTATATTACTAAGGCTACCCATAAATAAGAACTGTTGACTTAAGAGGGAGGCATTCAGTCACACTCCAAATATAGCCTCCCTCAGAAGTCTAGAAACACTTAACCATGGAGTGTTGCTTCAGCGCACACCAAGCAGAAATATTTGACAGAGCTTGCTTGCTTGGGGTTTACATGGCCGGCTGAGCTGTTGAGCAGGGTGTTCAGTACAACCAGAACTGTTACTGGGCAGTTTTCCAGTGCAGATGGTACTATTGTTGAGACTTGGTGCAGTTGGACGCATTGTTGTTTGGCAGCGTTCAGGAGGCTAGAAACCCACTCTATTGGCTCTATGGGCCAAGGGAGCCAATATTGGGCAGTTTTTGAATGCAGAAGATATCAATGCAGTTTTGCTTTGTGCTCACGTTGAGGTAATTGTTGGGCAAGGTTCTTTAGCCGATTACACTATTGTTGAGAACACTTCTAGTGCAGATGGGGTCATATTTAAAGGGTAAAGTTGAGCGAACTGAGGTTTTAAGGATACATTCTTTTAGACAGCATTTTTAAGTTCCATCTTCTCTGATTTTAAATCCTGATTTAAGCACTGGGCACAGAAGAACATGGGCAAGGAATACTGATAAAGGGCGCCCCAACCTAATCTCATCCCTAGAAATCACTGCTGAGTACTACCTCCATCTGTGTGTGTGTGTGCGTGCGTGCGCAAAAGTGAGCAAGCTTGTTTCATGGCACTGCAGTACAGTGTGTGTATGGAGGGCTGCAGGACAATCTTTTTTTAATGGGCAACAGAGGCCAAGGCCCATCCTGTCCATTTCAATTAGATAGAACTGCTGACTACTGCTGCCCACACATATTACCATTTTTTTCTTCCTCTCACGCGCACTCCAACACATTGCATAAAATTAACCATGCAATTTGCCACAACACTTTACACTTGATTTCAGTACACATAATGACAAATGACTTGGTGCCCCACAGATAAGTCTGATTAATGCCCCATAGTGCTTACTTGGGATTTAAATATTGGAAATGAGCACACGGCAGAATGCACCCTACAAGTCAAGCAAAGGAAATGAAGACATGCCAGTCAAAAAATGATAATCAGTTATGTTATTAAAAACATCTTTAATAGAGCAATTCTTCTGATATTCGTCTTATATAAAGTCTTTAAGCGAGTAATAATAACAGTTATAAGAATACACACTTTGACCGATACATTGTAGGGCAAGGCAGGCTTGGTTGATTTCTTTATGGTCCAAGATAATAGGACTAAAGCTTCAGCTAGAGCTATCAGACTGAACTGTAGGAAGAAAAAAAGAAAAAAAAGATGCCAACAAATTTACCAACTGCCATCGCTCTGTCCCACCACACAATTTAGTGAGGGTCCTATCTGGTCCAAATCAAATACAAAACAGGACTTTGCCATTTATACAGCTGAAGGTCAAGTAAGATCGATTCCACTTTCTTGTCTAGCCTTTTGCAGTCAAAGAGTAAATCATGTTAACTATAGTTGTGTTTTTTTGCTTGGGAAAGGGCCACGCTATCTCACGTCTGCTCCTCTGTTGGCACTGCATTCCTCCAGAGAATGTGGCAAAAATAAATACACAAGTTTACAAAGTCCAAATGCCCATGTGTGCCATTGACCGGCACACTGGGAAAGCCTCTCAGGACACACTGCGCTGTCAGCATGCTTCAGTCATTATATTGAAAGCTCTAACCACACTGGCATGCGTGAATGATGGACGATGCGTCTCAGAGCTGCTTAATGAGTTCACTGCTTTAATTGTCTATTTAATGACGCGACTTGTGGTGTTGCTTTTTCACACACTCAGGCTTTCTCTCTCTCTCTCACAGACACGCCCCCCCCGCTGTCTCTATTGGGTCTTAGGTGTGGCAAAGTCCCATGCAGTATCCTGGGCACACTTCCACATGGCACGCACCAGTCGAGTGAAGCCCATGTCCTTGGGCTTCTCCAGCCCACGCATTAGCCGCTGCTTCATAATGGCTATGAACTCCTTATTACTGAGCTCTCCGTTCCCTGAGGAAGAAGGGAGGGAGGAGGCAAGGGAAAGGGGAAAGAAATGATGAAATAAAGGAGGAGGAGTAGGTAAGAGGAGGAGATAAGGAGAGATGATTTTCATTTAGTGATATTTCTGTCTGTCAACAGAGGAGACAATTTGGTTTACATAAATAAATACAGTGCATTCAGAAAGTATTCAGACCCCTTCACTTTTTTCACGTTTTTTTTTTAATGTTGCAGCCTTATGCTAAAATCGTTTAAATTCATTTTCCCCCTCATCAATCTACACTCAATACCCCATGATGACAAAGCGAAAACAGGATTTTAGATTTTTTTTGCAAATTTATTAAAAAGGAAAAACTGAAAGATCACAGTGACATAAATATTCAGACCCTTTACTCAGAACTCAGTTGAAGCACCTTTGGCAGCGATTACAGCCTCGAGTCTTCTTGTATGGTATGACGTGACAAGCTTTGCACACCTGGATTTGGGGATTTTCTGCCATTCTTCTCTGCAGATCCTCTCAAGCTCTGTCAGGTTGGATGGGGACCGTTAGTGGACAGCCATTTTCAGGTCTCTCCAGAAATGTTCAATTGGGTTCAAGTCAGGGCTCTGGCTGGGCCACTCAAGAACATTCACAGAGTTGTCCCTAAGCCACTCCTGTGTTGTCTTGGCTGTATGCTTAGGGTCATTGTCCTGTTGGAAGGTGAACCTTCGGCCCAGTCTGAGATCTCTGTACTTTGCTCCGTTCAGCTTTCCCTCAACCCTGACCCTGCAGCTGAAAAACACCAGGTGATGAGCGGTGCCTGGTTTCCTCCAGAGATGGCGCTTAGAATTGAGGCCAAACAGTTCAATCTTGGTTTCATCAGACCAGAGAATCTTGTTTCTCACAGTCTGAGAGTCCTTTAGGTGCTTTTTTGCAAACTCCAAGCGGGCTTTCCTGTGTCTTTCACTGAGGAGAGCCTTCCGTCTGACCACTCTGTCATAAAGCCCAGATCGGTGGAGTGTTGCAGTAATGGTTGTCCTTCTGGAAGTTTCTACCATCTCCACACAGGATCTGTAGAGCTCAGCCAGAGTGACCATCGGGTTCTTGGTCACCTCTCTTACCAAGGCCCTTCTCCCCCGTTTGGCCGGGCGGCCAGCTCTAGGAAGAGTCCTGGTTGTTGAAGAATTATGGAAGACACTGTGCTCTTGGGAACCTTCAATGCAGCAGAAATGTTTTTGTAGCCTTCCCCAGATCTGTGTCTCGACACAATCCTGTCTCATGGCTTGGTTTTTGCTCTGATATGCATTGTCAGCTGTGAGACCTTATATAGACAGGTGTGCACCTTTCCAAATCATGTCCAATCAATTTAATTTACCACAGGTGGACTCCAATCAAGGTGTAGAAACATCTCAAAGATGATCAAGAGAAATGGGAGGCACCTGAGCTAAATATTAAGTGTTATAGCAAAGGGTCTGAATACTTATTTCAATGTCATATTTCAGTTTTTCCTTTTTAATAAATTTGCAAAAAAATCTAAAATCCTGTTTTCACTTTGTCATTATGGGGTATTGAGTGTAGATTGATGAGGGAAAAAATGAATTTAAATGATTTTAGCATAAGGCTGCAACATAACAAAATGTGAAAAAAGTGAAGAGGTCTGAATATTTTCTGAATGCACTGTATCAGAAAAGTGGAGAAACCCACTGAAAAGACCACCAGTATCAGTTTTTCATCACCACAACTTTGATAAGGATTTGGCAGTAATTGTTAAAATTCTGAATGAAAACTTTCCTAATGAAGCCCACGAGTCTTGAGCACCAGCTAGTCCTTGAAAAGCAGGTCCTTGATAAGCTTATCCTAACATGCAGCGGCAGATGTTCAGTTCAAAAGCTTAGTTCAAAGCTGTAACCCTAAGTAATTACTATTTACAAGCCTAAAGGAATTGTTTCGGTACTGTATATAATACATTCAGAAGTCATGAATTTGACACTAAGCCCTTTAGTCAGAGCCATAACGACATCACATTCGACATCACATTACTTGATCGTCAGTGTGGCTATTCGACAACCTGCTATTCTAGCCGTATACCTTCAGGCTAGAACCTAGAATGTAATCGACAGCATATGGCTCATAGAGTAAGGTGAGAGGGCACCTGGGCTCGGATCGACATAGCTTCCCCAGAGCGATAGCAGCATTCTGCTGTACAGCCATCCTCTCGGCGTTCCCTGCAGCGTGACCCAGCAATAGCAGCACAATATTGGTGCCCAGCAGGTTGCTGGCAATTCCCTCCACTTCAAGGCAGTGGCTCAGGCACAGGGCTGCATTCCCTGACACCACCTCATCACAGCTGGAGCCCAGCAAACGATGTAGAATGGAGAGTCCTGTGTAGAATGATGAATGAATAGCAAACATTAAGAGAATAGTACTGTTCACAGACACACATGAAATAAATGGAATAATGGCAGTACATATGCTCCCTCTCATACACATACATGTACACACATACACACACATATGCGTGCACATAAACACACAACACTTGCATATTAGGGCACCCATCAAACAAACTTTCATGGTTTAATGAAGCAGCTCATAAAAGTAATACTAGCATGTCAATCATTTCTCACTTGGATCAGACTTCACCAGCTCTTCCTGTGCCAAGTGACTGGTAGCAGTGCACACTGTGAGGGTCTTAATGGCATACTTAGTGGCAGTCTGCCCTGTTCCCTGGATTGGTAGAGAGACACACAAAAAACAATGACATTACACAAGTACAACATATGCCTACAAACTCTTTATGTGACAGTCAAAGATCACATAAAGGTAGAGAAACAAATGACATTTAGTAGAATTTGGCAAATTCCACTCCACTCCCAAGTCGGAAACGCAGTAGATTAAATACTGCATGTATCTATACAGTTTAATGTTTAAATCATTTATTCTAATAAAAAATTATATTTCTTGTGAATTATCCACTCGACAAAAACAACAAACATTTTTCCAGTAGATGAATACATACAGAATTCTACATACACATACATGCATTGGCTACAGATCTTTCTGCTGTAGTGTAGTGGGTCTATTGTAGTTTTCATGAATGGTTAACGAGTGTGAGAAAGTGGGATTTTCATGTCGCTACAGAGCTCCCTATTTATCAGTGAAAGTGAGAATGGTGTAGGCCTACTACAGGTCACCTGTCCATCCAAGGATTCAGCACCGTGGCACAATAGCGCCACAATCTTTTTAACTTTCTATCTATCAACCCCATTAGCCTACCTTGACATTTGCTGTGCATTTGTTCCAAAAATTCTCAGCCTTACATTTGTGGAGCCTGCTTTGCACAATATCATGTGCCCACAGATCATCCTTTTTATTAGGCCTACCATTACAGGCCTACTTTATAAAACAAATAAAAGATCTATGAGGAAAAACAGTTTGTCTTTATTGTCTGAATCTGCCAAATACAAGTGCCAAGATAAACATTACGTTGACCATAATCATTTGGATAAGCTATTTTTCTGGTTGGATGAAGCAAATTTTGACCATAGAATTGGTTAGCGCTTTGGTGCTGAGACACTATGCGTCTCAGCTGTCATCTTTAACTGCAAGCATGTAATTTCTGTCGGTCCTATCTATAGCCTAGACTCCCAGAGTATTGGAGTGGGTGGCCTAGATCAAATGTGGTCTTGGTGATCTGTAATAATTCATTTTTGTGTGTGACTTTTAACATACCGAATTATGAAATATTACTGTAGATAATAAGAAATTGATATATATATATATATATTTATATATTTAGCCTGATGCAGTCGCTGCTGTGCCCTTTTGAGTATATCCGTGGTGAGCAGTTTAGGAGAGTCATACAGTCAAACTTAACGATTTTTAGTTTGGGGTTATTACTGGCTGCACCATTTAACTGTCTGTTAATGCACACAGACATGGGTTGAAATATAGCATGTATTGCTTTGCTTCAGATTCAGATTTTGCTTCAGGAGAAAAGGGATTTAAAAAAAAAAAGGGATCCTGGGATTGAAAATGGGATATTATCAGGAAAAAATAATCCCTAGCTCCCAACTAAGCCACCAGTACTTCCCTCATGTTTTAGTGATGCTTCCATCAGGTCGTTGTGGTAGTGATAGTTATACAGGACCTTGGATTACATGGTTACATGCAGTATTACACCTGTAGGTGATCATAGTCTGACAATTATTTCCATGGAGAGATACATGCATTTTCATAATTTCTTTTAGGAATCAGGACTTCAATAAAATATGGTGAAATGTCAGAGTGGATATATGTTACTATGCTAACAGTAAACGATGAGGCTGTGCATTTCTATCTACCTTCAGCAGCCGGCGCATGGTCCTAACCACGCCTCCCTGGATGACATGTTGAACGGCAGCAGGGGACTGAGGGAGGACAGTGCTCAGCACGCCCGTGGCTCTCTGGAGGACAGAGAAGAATGCTGGCTTTAGGAGAGAATAGAGAATAGACAAAAAGTACAGGGAGAAAGGTAGAGTGAAAAGACACAATAGTAAAAGAGAGAAGGAGAATGGAGAGTGTGTTGGAAGAGAAATAAAACGGAAAGAGAGATTGTTGTAGGGAAGTGATTTAGAATAGGGAGAGAAAGAACGGCAGGAGAGGTTATGGAGTTTGTTAGCAGAGATAGAGTAGAAAGATAGAATTTTAAGGGATGGAGAGAGTGTGGAGTGAAAAATTGTGATGTTAGAGTGAACATAAAATTATAGTGAGGATTTCAAGGAGAGATAATAAAAAAGTGGAGAAAAAGCAGAGGAAAAGAGTTAGGAAGAGGCCACCAAGGAGTGTTTGTTTTCCCTTGCTGTCAGGAGTTGGTGGATGATGATTTAAAATCGCGAGCTAAGAAAGCACACATTTGTCAAGTTAACATTTTCTATCTATAGTTCTGTGTTAAATCATTACTTTTAATGCTACCTTTTTTCAAAAACATTGACACAGCAATGAGTAAAACAAAATATATACAATGACAGTGTGTCTTCCACTATAGGAAATGTGTATTCATATGTGAATTGGAACATATTTTCCATAGAAACCAACCACACCTGGAAATTATCAAATACATTTTCCATACATTCAGAGCAGAACAGAACAGAGCAGAGCAGAACAGAACAGAACAGAACAGAACAGAACAGAACAGATGGAAATTAAGGAAATAAAAAGGACATTCACAGCATGTGACAGGGAAAAGACAGTGCCAGCAAAGGAATGAGAGAGTGAGAGTCAGGAGATAGATGGGAGGAAGTGGAGGACTCTGAGGGCACCGTATAGACAGTATAAAACTGCTGTAACAGTCATTAGCACAGACAACAGCACCTGGAGCTGGAGTTTTAATCAAATATGATGACACACCCAGCCGGGATCCTCAGAACAATGTGGGTTGCTGTGTGGGATTTTACGGCTACAGAGCCATTACTACCTTTTGGGGCACATTGCCAGTGAGTTTACAAGCCCATGGAAAGGCCCATTACTCAAGACTAATGTCTTTTATTTTCTTCTTGTTGCCTAAAAGAATTGTTTTTGCTTTGTAGGCTGAAGGCAAGTTTAAAAAACAAACTAACTAGAAAGTTTTCAGCAAGCATTTCAACAACTCTAAAAGTCACTATGTAATAGCATGTTGCACACTTTCTTGGTCTAAAACTGTGCTCCTGTAAATCTCAATAGGAACTATGATGTGATAAAGTAACTATTTGATGTGTTGGGGGTTTGTAGTCCTTATACTTTGTACCCCTCCTGGTCACTATGCTCTGCTACAGTGAAGGGGGTTCCTTCACTCACAGTTATGATTCCTCCGTCACTATCCCTCAGCAGGCCCAGACACCAACCACAGAGAGAAACAGCATGCTCCTACAAAAAAACAAGATAGTGCTAAAACATTTTCACATACATATCACATAAACAAAAGTGAAATCACACAAATACCCCCTCTATTTTCCTTGTCCACCCACTCTTAGTTTTGCCTGTATTCTCATCTATAGGATTTCAGTGGTGTGGAGTCGATGCTTTTACAGATACAGCATTTGAACTCTTTCAAAATGTCAAAGACCCCTCAAGGATGAAATCACAGTTAAGGTCAACCATGCCTAAGGTATCATGGAACTAATGGGGTGCCTAATATTGTCCAAATTATAGAGACAGGAATTTGTCTTTGCAACAGGCAGGTTAGACTCATAAAAGACCAAGGCAGAATATAATTGTTAAATTGTGGTAATTGAGACTCTACACCAGGCAAAGTAACAGCATCACACATCAACACCTGTTTACCTGGATTGCTGGAGCGGTGATAGTGGACAGGTTGATGATCAGGCCAAGCAGAGGATAAAGGATCTCTTTGTATTCACATGCACTGCACTGCTTCTGCAATGACAACAAAGTTTACGCTGAATACAAATGCATAAAATGAGCATATGAACCAGCAAAGCAATGTCATAATTTCCGAGGCAGAACTATGTCTACTGGATGGATGTTTTATTTTCTGACATTCAAACTGTTATTGACATTTTTTATTTCAAAGAAGCAGGTGCTGTGGCATCAGAATTCAATACAAATAACAAGTGAACTGTGTTCTTCGTGACAAGAGGACAACAAGTATGTAATCATATTCACCATGGCGACCAAAAAGGCCTCCCAGCATTCTGGACATTGAGCCATATTGTAACGGATGACATCATCTCTAGCCAAACAGCCAATAGCTGATATTAGAGATGGGAGGACCTGCTGATTGGACCTGCTGATATTTCTCTGGAAAATGGAGTAAACAGACACAGATGTACACCGGCACAAACATACATCAACATCCTCAAAAGTAATTCTGGGGGTAAGTAATGACGTCTGACCATGATGCAACTATCTATCTAAATATCTTACCAGTATTTTTGTAAAAGGGACACTGACAGATTCTGTCAACACGTCCCTTAGCTGCTTGCAAAATCTGTATGAAAATATTAAATCATTAATGAAAACATTCCACATGTACAAGCTATCAGATCATATTACATAATGGTTGAATGTCTTAAATATTCCATTATACAAAAGTATAATGTCACATATACTTTTGCTTACAGTGAATAATAAGATCTGGCTGACTGAGGACTACTAAAACCCCATGTGGTATCTTTTCCTCCCCAAACAGACTGAGTCATAGTAGACTGTCTGAGAGTCATTAAGGATGATTTATGTTACATAGCAATACACTTTCATGGTCAAATAGCACTGACTGTCATGCTTTATCAAGGCTACTATTTGAGATCTAGGTGAGAGGGTTACTTTTTATGGGACCATCCATTTTTTGCCTAATCACCAACGGGTCTATCAGTCAGTATTGACAGTGTGTGACAATCAAAGCTATTTGACCTTTGAAGTCAAGTCAAGATTAATTGTACAGCCCTTAATCACGGTTACAGTATTAAAGGGCTTCACACTGCCCATATTTAAAAAATTACTATAACATTAAATAAATTAAATAACATTTACTATAAACAGCAGTAATGTAAAACACTAATGCACTTTTGCACAGTACTGTATGTTGTTGTAGAGTTTGACCTGTACATATAAAAAGATGGACCTTTTGTACATCAGTACCAACGTGTCCGTGAAAAGCCAACACTGGTTGATAGTATCTGTGCACTAATATATCTCTTTGGTGCTAGAGGGTAGGTGAACATTCAAAATTGCTGAATTGTTAACATGAAGAGAGAGCCTCCCCAGGACATACTTCATAATACATTCTACTGAAGTAATTCTCCTACAGCTTTATAAGTGAAACAAATTTATCTCCCTATTTCACTGCTTGACAGCTCGACTTATTTCCTGCTGTGTTTGAGAGCCTGCCGTGTCCTTTTGCTCTATTTTCATGAAGCGCCAGAGAGGTTGAGAAATGCAACAGCCTTTTGCTTTCAAGTGAGATTACCACTGGGATAGCACATGTTGATTTATTAAGGGTGTCACACTCTGCATTCTTCAGAGGCCCTCTCCTGATGTGGGTGGATTTTAAAGTGTTTTTAATATATATGGCTATGATGTATGGGAGGATAATAACTGTCCAGTGGGTCATGGTCTGAGTTTCTGAAAATGATATTGGTATTTTCTCATCAAGGAAAAATGGGTTTTTTGTTGTGGCTGAACAGTGTAACTGTAATACTTGTTTTCTGACGCAAAGTTCTCCAGAATAATCACTGCTGCATTCTCCTGCTGCTGCTTTGGCTTTGAGATGCACACCATGAGGTTCTTCACCAACCTTCAGACCCAGATTAAAAGTACAGAGAGAGAGAAAGAAAGAGAAATGGAGAGAAAAAGAGAAATAAGAAGAGTGACTTGCCAAAAAATAATATTTTTAAATAAATACATTAAATATATATTACATACATAAATATCAAAAAAGTGAAGATTGAAAACTTGATTTGCAGGACAGCGAGCTAAAGCATACATTCAGACTTAGCACAGTAATGAATACAAAAATTATTTCAATTCGGGCTCTACTCAAGGGTGGAGGGGGTGGAATAGAATATGTGTTATTAATGATTTGTCTAGTGAAAACATAAGCCTAACTTCCATGTCATCTATATTTCACTTTTTAATTTCCCTATCCACCATGTGCCTGGGTTGGGAACAGCAGAAATGCATTTTTAATCAAGCTGAGCTATTGCTCTCATCAATTGAAATGTGATGACAACGTGGAGCAATTTCTTACATATGCACATTCAAGTTGTCAATGGCCAAACCTCTGCCATGTGGCATCTGTGAGTATGAACACAGCAATGCCAGGCATTCTCTCCGCACAGCAATGTGATCTGATGTTAATAAGTCAACAATACAGTGGCTGGACGTTGGGCATGTCATCAGCATCTTCTGGTTTTCATCTAAAAGCAAAAAAAAGTGTTAAGTACAAGCTCACTAGACACCGGGTACCATATGGGAATAGATTTTCTGTTCCAAAGGAATGATAATCTGCTTACTGTAGGCACAAACTGGTTTGCAAACACAATTATAGCAAAGTTAAGCTCAATTCACAGATTGTTACTGCAGAGTCAGATGTATTTTTGTATAGTATTAGCACACAAGCATTTTGCATAGCTGTGTAAACGATTTGTCACAGTTGGCACAACGAGTTGATGTGTTTGAATTTTAATGTGGTGAAGCCCACATAGCTTGTGTAATTCAAAAACAAGTGAGGGCTTAATAAAAGAGAGGCTTTGGTACCACTGTGACAAGATGTATAATAGCAAAACAATGGCATAATTGAAGATGTTTGGTATTTTCCTGCCAACTCAGTGAGAGCAAATTGATGAAGAAAGAGAGAAAATGAAACTCCAAGTCTACAAACCATTTCCATTGCAAATCACCCTCCACAATCTCAGAACTGACACAGACAACTCCTGGGTGTACGGGTCCGTCGTTTTCTGCAACACGCAACTGTAGAGAAAACAAACTCCAGCCTCTTAGTTTGGAGCTCTTCAAATGGACAAAGCACAAATTCAATTAAAACTTTATTGTCCCATAAGGAAATTTAAAAAAAACCTAGAAACAAATAACCAAAACACAATAAAAAGAATAAAAACACATAAAACACATAACAAATTGTCACAATATACAAAAACATGGACAAACATGAATTGATAAGGCCAGAAATTTAGTCAGTAAGTCAATACAGTGTACTAACATGTTGCTCATTGAGCAAAATACAAAGTTCCTACACAAGCACATCATCTCATGTGCAAATTAAGTAATCTAACTGAGGCCCCAGTTATTTTACTCTTGAAATTAGGCACTCTAAAACAGTGTGCAGATGGCTTCACCTCAAACTGCCCACGAAGAAGGTGACCAAGGCAGGTGAGAATGACACTGTCCTTCGTCACCACATGCCTCTTATTGATTTTAGTTAGTTGTGCCTGGCTCACACCTTAGTGGCTATTTTCACCAAGCTCAAATTGCAATTTCATTGCAGCATAAACTTTCCGGACACTGTGTTCCAGCTTGAATAATGACAGTGACAACACTGAAGAACAAGGGGAGAATGTGCAAAGTTAATAATACCCTTACTAATCTGACATGAGGGAGTCGTAATTTGTGTCTCGTCGTATAAGACTCCCATACTTTCTGGGACAAAACACAGGGCCGTTGGTCATTCCAGGGCTCATCTCAATATCCACTGTGATAATGTTTTCCTTTCCATCATTTATTAGACAAGAGAGAGAGAGAGAGAGAGAGAGAGAGAGAGAGAGAGAGAGAGAGAGAGAAGAATAATCTCTCTCTAAGTTGGGTCATCTTTGTCTCTGTGCGCCACTGTCACTGAGTCCATCTATCAGAGCCCCACTGAGTGCTGTCAGCTGCCTCTCCCTCTGGTCTCCTTACCTCCTCACCGTGTCATTGCTGCTGATGATACTGAAGCCATTGTTCAGTCTGAACAGGGTCTGGCCAGTACCTGTTAAGAGAGAACACTAGATAGTGTAAGAACACAGAGAACCACATATCATCACCAGGCAGCCTCCAGGTTTTACAGAAGCACAACACATCTCTCTCTTTTAGATTAGCCTAGCTTGCACATTGGTGCACAGTCAAGGACACAAGATAAGAGAATAAATAAAACACACTGCAAAAGAGAGGGGGGTGAGGAATGGTCTATTTCCTTCTAATAATAAGTTGGAGTAGACCGACAGTACAGAAGAGCAAAGCAGAGAGGGAGTACTTTGAGGGGAGAAAGCCTGTAATGTCAGCACTGCTGAGATCCTTTCAGTTCTGAGTTATGTAACTTTTGCCCTTTTCCACTGAATGGCACTGTGAGACAGGCATTATATCGTCTGACAATACACTTTTATTCATCCAAATGAAGAAAAAGTTTGGAGATTGGATGAGAAATGTTTGTCTTTTTGGGAAAGGACAGCCAGTGCAAAGGAATTAGGTGTACTACTGCCATGGAGCGTATACCCTCTCCATTCCCAGCATCTAAGTCCATGTTAGAGTGTGTGCTGAGAGAAAGGTGCACATTACTCTCGCTTATGAAATTTCCATATCTAAACTTGGAATGAAATGTTTTACCTCTTTTCAGTCTCGATAAAAATGCCACAAAGGAAATTATCAGGAAGGAATTTCAATTTGTATGTGGTTTCCTCCATCCTGCTATTTTTGGTGCTCTCCCAGAGTGTCATGTGTTAAGTCTGCATCGATATACACTCGGTGTTGGAGGGTTTTTTAGCCCACTCCCACTCCCCGCTAATTGCTTTGGGATGGCCCTCAATGTGGCGAACCCTCCAAATGAACACGCAAATTGAGGCGGAGTGCATAGGGTGAAGGCTTAGGGGGTGGAATGAGATTGGGCCTGTCTGACCCTTTAAGATGTGTTGAATTTCCTGAGAAGTTACCTCTGTTAACTCCAAATGAGGGGTGATTGCTGTGTCAAGGCTGTGCCAAGGCTATTGTCATTCCAGAGACCATCCCTGATTGGCTACAGACAGCAGGCTACAGGTGATTTAAGGCTCTGGAAGGAGAGCAGATGAGGTCCTTTTTTCTTTTTGTGATGTGAGCAGAGCAGTCTCTATTTTGTTTTGCCTGAGCTTGTGAACTTGTTTCTAAAGTTGTTTGCTTTTTGGGGGATGAGAGCAGAACAAGAAACCTGGCTGCTTGTGTTTTTCCTTTTGTTCATTTTTAAACCTCTCTCACCCGTAAAGCCGTGTCCTGGTCCATTGGACTGAGCTCTCCTTCTCCTCCACACTCCCAACTAAGGGCGCACTCACACTAGGCCATCTGTACCATGCCCGGGCACAGTTGACGCCCAAAGTCTGGTTCGTTTGACTAGTGTGAGCGCTCCGAACGGTTAAGTGAACCGTGCCCGGGCCCGGTTGAAGAGGTGCGCTCCGGCGCGGTTCACTTGCATTCGGGCTAGTGTGATCGCCAATCGCGCCCGGGCACGAATCGTGGACATGTCAATGATGCGACTGTCCCATAAAATCGATGATTTATTGATGAACGTGAATTGTAGTCGGGAGTAAAGCCGCAAATTCCTCCGTCAACATCAGCTGCCTCCGTAAAAATCTTCTTATACGTGCAGCACGATTAACTGAAAATCGCTGCGTTGCATAATCGATAAATCTATACAGCATGTGAGAGGTCCGTGTGTCACCGCACCCAAAGAGACTCCAAATAAGCCACAAAGTAAAATGATGAACTCCACTGTGCTGTGCAAAAGCGCTTTTCTTCCACACAAGAAGTTGCATCGTGATGACGTAAACGTGACCGGGCACGGAACGTTTAGCGCAGTGTGAGCGCAGGCCAGCGGGGGAGTGGGGAGGGCAATCGTGCGCCGGCACGGTTGAAGCAAACCGGGCCTAATGTGA
>CABFOQ010018625.1:21773-44352 GCA_900660455.1 Gephyroberyx darwinii | reverse complement strand
CCCGCCTCTTCCTTCCTCACCCCCCACCCCGTTCTCCACCCCCTCCTCTCCATCTTCCTCCAAAAACGGGCGAACTACAGTCAGCAGCACCGGTTCCCACTCGGCTCCAGTTAGGACAGTCGCACCGCACACCTGAAGAGATAGAAGAGACGTGCAGTTGGTTTGACGTGGAGAGAAGTGGGTTTGTTCTTACTGTGTTAAACATATTTTGTTAACTGGAATGACATTCTGGATATACAGTATATGCAGGACATTGTGTTGGATCATCTCTCCTCACCTCTCTGCCGTTCCACACAAACAGGTCAGAGTTTGTGTAGATGCCTGCACTGTACAAGGAGACATTGTCATCTGGAAGGAGACACAGATCAGAATGTACTCAGTGAAATGTACAGATTATCAACCTCTACTGTCCTGCTGAAGTATTTTGCAGCGTGACTAACCTGTAAGAGTGTTATAGAGGTGTAGACCTGCTGGAAGACATTTGGCCATGGTCAGAGCCATATCCCCTTCCCAGAGTTCCTGCATCTGAACACAGACAAACCCACATATGGACACGCAGTCAGCTTATTGGTTATATTCTGAATCCCCAAACACTACGCCAGCCAATGCTGCTGCTGTTACCTGGTATATAGCTAATCGCAGGTCTCCCACAGTCTTTCTACGGTCAAAACTGAGGGTGGTGATCCCATCCTGCTCTTTGCTGATTGGTTGAAGAGCTCCATTTTCTAGCCTATAAGAAGGCGCTAGGTGCAACCGCAGCTCCACGCTGTTATTGCTGGCCTCAAACTCCTCACTGTAACAGATACGGCATGAACAGTGTGGCCACATATCAATTACGTATGAAACAATGAAACATATAAATGAACATATTAAATAAATTCAAAGTTAGTAAGTGATTTTTCTGCTGAAGTTCTTTATCTAGCATGAATATTTGACATCAATATTGTAGGGACACGTGAATGTTTGTTACCTCTATGGTCTGGGCGCTGTTTTTACCCTTGCACTCTTTACTATTGATGGCTTGTAATGGTGGTGATGAAGGAATTTCAGATTGTGTTACTGTTAAACTCACTATAAGTTATTCTGGATAATAGTGTCAGCTAAATGTCTAAATTGAACTGTAGCATAATGTGTGAGTATGTGCTTGTGCCTGTGTACCGTCTCTGCTGTAGTTTACTGTTTTCCTCCTGAGTCATCTGGACGAGGTGAGGAGGAACTTTATACAGGGGATTCTTCAGGGCTGCAAATGGATAAACACAATACAGTAAGTTCAAGAGCAGATACCACCAAATGTGTAAAAGAAAATATGGCTAGACAAACTAGATGTTTGGAACGGGTTCAACAACAAACAAATTAAGTGGTTTGGATGGGAACCTACAAGAGGGAGATGTTTAACCCTCAAGCATGTTTTTTCCCTGTTTTTTTTTTTAACTTGTAACTTTCCCTTCTCTTTTTTTGTCCTCTCATTCACCCCTCTCTTGTTTCTTTGTCTGATCCAACTCTGCAGACACAGTCTAAATATAACACCTGACGTCTATTACCTTCACTGGTCCTGTGCAGCTGTGTTTTCCTGTAGAACAGCATGTAGGCGCTCTCCTTGCCCTGAAACTGCTTCTCTATGTCAGACTCCCGGATGGAGGTCACCGTGGAGTCATTCAGGTCAAACCAGTGGCTACCCTGCCAATAGAGAGAGAGAGATACATTGAGAAAAACAGCCATCGGGTTAATAGATGTCAACCAGGAAACATGTATGATGTGGATCAAATGTTTTTTTTCAGAAGGGCGTGTGCTGGATAAATTTACTTGTAAATTTGGATTCATGCTAAAATAAGACCATTCCTCCACGATACCTCTGGTTCAGGCTTTGGTTCCTGGTCTGGTTCTGGTGGCGAGTCAGTTGTTCCTGGGTCTTCAGCTGAGGATGGATCAGGGCTAGTGGTCTGGTCTGCTGGGCTAGGGGGCTCTGTCGTGGGGCTTGGTGGGTTAGCCTTCAGTGCCACTCGGGTACCATTACACACCAAGATAAACACATCATTGTGGGACTGCAGGAACTATAGCAGAAGAGATGATGGTAAGAAGTAGACAAAAAATGGCAAAAATGGCAAGTAAAAGCATAAGAGAAAAGTAGGAGAATTACTATGAAGCTACACATACTTTGCCTATGGGCCCGTAGTGTTTTCTGAACTTTTTACTCCAAGAGGAACAAATCTTATCCATCAGTTTCTGGCCCAGCTGGTCCAACAGCACACTCTTGGATGGCTCCTGATGGAGAGGAAGTGAACAGCACCTAATTAATAAAACTCTTGACACTATCTAGTGATGAAATGAAAATACAGGACATGTAAAAGCATGTATTGACTAGATAAAATGCAGCCAAAGGAAGAGCATGGATTTGGGTGTTGTTATACCTGGGCTATGATAGCAGTGAGCACAGACAAAGGGTCATCTGCTTCTAGTTTGGGCTCACACACATTGACCTGCTTGACCTTCTTCTGAGTCTTAGGTTTGGATTCCTCCTCCTGAAAAACATGACACAGTCGTGTTTCCTTGCTTGATTCTCACATTGACAAGCCCATAGATTTTGATGAACTGAACACGTTGTATGCATGTTGTAATTCATATACTTACATTAATGTATTTCTACTTAATATGTTCCAGTGTTGTAATAACTGTTATTACTGTTAAGTTTTTTTTTTTAATTATATAGACTAATTTAACATTCCTATTATTATTTTCCCAAAGGGATCATTGAAGTTTCATCTTATCTTAAAACCTTCACACTTTTAATGCCCATGCCATTCCCCTTTATTTCTTCTCCTTTGCTCCCAACCTCCTGTTTGTTCGTCTGTTTTTTCATACCTGTGGATCCCATTGGCCGAGCTGGTCAATGTCTCTGATGTACACATGGTAATGCCCGCCATAGCAACCACCCTTGTGGATAATCACAGAAAACAGCTCATAGGAGAAATCAGAGTCCTCTCCATCAGCCTGTGAAGGAAGATGGCATTAAGATACTGTTTTATGCCTTTAATTGAACCTTTTTTTTTATATATTTGTGTTTATTTTCCTATAATAGCCTAAATATGATCAAGTCACTTCATCACTGAAAGTTATTTGGGGCCAAATAACAAGGGCCCAAGTTCATGGTATAGGGTCATTTGATAGCATTTGCTGGCCTGCACAAGTACCATGAAAGTCCTTTTCTGAGCCAGGAAAAACAAGTGAGACCAGGGCGTTTAAATCTGCCTAGTACCTGATCACAAAATGGCCGTAGGTTGATGGTGAGGGGGAAGGTGTAGCGTCCTGTCTCCTTGTAGCGCTCACATTTGGCAAAGTCAAAGCTGAATCTCAGCAAAGACATGGTCATGAATGGAGGGAGCTTCCTCAGCTTAGCAGACTGAATCATGGGGAAGAAGGGAAAGGAGAGACGGTCAAGTAGGTGTGAAACAGTGAGTAAAGGATAAATGCTATATTAACAATAAATGAACGTTTATGGAAAATATATGTTCTATTACATTGGTATATCTGTCCCTCTTTCTATTTTCTATTTTGTTTATGAAATTCCTTATTGTACAGTATAGTTTCAAGGGTTTACATGAAGAAATTGAGAATTTAAAGTTCACTGTACTGTAATTTTTGTCGTACTTTAATGAGACTAGTGTAACAGAATGATCCATGTAATCTGTAAACTGAGACTGACCTTGGCAGCAGTGACTAGTCTGTCACACTGTGCACAGCGGTACAGGTTGTTGCCCTCAAACAACTCTTCTTCCACAAACATGTCCCACAATGCCCCTTCAAGGCTACACACACCACATACACACACCGTCAGATCCAGGAAGTCCTCCTAAAGAAGACAGACAAGGATTTACACCAAATCTGGGTCAATTAATAGTTGCAAGTAATTCTTACCATTTATTTAATGTGCTTGAAGTAAAGGATGGGTGAGGTTTACCACACTAGGACAATTCCTATAGCATCAGATAAGATATCAATATTATTAAATTGAATGTCAAATACTTTCCTGCCATTGTCTTTTACCACACACATTGTACTATCCTATGCAGCAAACCCCATCCATCCTGCACTGAACTAGGCAAAAGCAAATTTTATTATAAGATTATTTGCAAATGCTATGTGACCAACTTCTGGTATGTACCCAAACAAACAAATGAATACAGCCAGATATGAGTACATAAACTGAACTAGCACTTAAACTTCTAAAACTCACAGTGAAACCAACGGAAATGAATGTGATAACTCAAAGGTAGAGGAAACACAGCGGCATAAAGAAGCGAAGTCGAGACCGCAGAGAAACGTAACTAGCCCCACACACTGGGAACACATCAAAGCACCTGTCTCTGGCTGACGTTACCACACTCCTTGCAGACAATGCTGTTGACAGTGGTCCCATGGTACAGGCGGTGAATAAGTGTACTACCACTCGTGCCCACAAGAGAGTGCTCCAAAGCACTGAATAGAATCCTGTTCAGCTCCTGCACATCATGCTGATTTGTCCCCTAAAAAAGGTTTGAAAACAGACAAAGGTTCCATTCAGGGATAGACAGACATGGTCACTTTTGTATTTTAAACCAATCATTTACGCACAACAACTCTCATTCATTTCTTTGTGTATATGCCCGCAGCCAATCTCTCCTGCCCCCATCAATGGTTACGCTTACACTTGTCATTTTGATGTTATTTTTGAGATCGGATTCTACATATCAAATTTTTTCCACATCACTATATGACCACACTTGGCCTGAAAATGGTGGTTATGCATCTCCTGTGGCTGTATTTCTTTAAATCTGTGTGTGCATTACTTTTTGCCGCATCTCTTTACATTGCTCATATGCACATTGGGTTCAGGTTACAGGAATTCAAATCACAATGCAAGCCAGGCCATTTCCATATCCGGTTTTGAAGATTTAATAGCAATATGAGCACAATTTTAGCACGTTCAGACCAGTCACTGAATGCATCTTGGTGTAACTGGATGATAAAAGAAGCACTGGAATAACAAGTTTAACTGTAGCTTATCTCTCTAAATCTTTCACATGTATACACACACACACTTTCTCTCTCACTGACAAAGATACAGACACACACCTCACTACTGTTCCAGCCAAAGCTGTCAGTGAGGTCAGCAGTGGAGGCACTCTGCTGGTCCACAAGCAGCAGAGTGGCAAACAGTCTCTGGAGCTCCAACGGGATCACTCTGACCTGAGGAGGACAAGGGTGACTTGACTTCAATACAGAGACACATACACATTACATTGATGGTTAGCCTACCAGTATTCTATAGCACTTACTTTAGCATCTGGCTTGTCTTTGTCTTCCAAACATCCCAATTCCTCTGGCCCCAAACTGAACAGCTCCTCTGCACCGAAACACCGAAAATAAATCACATTCTGCCCTTCAATAGACCTGGTCATCTACTTCACTGATGGGCTTGAATCTCTTGCTCCTACCAAGAGGTCAGGTTACCTGGCCTGTCAGCATGTACTCTCACTCACCTCTGAACTCTGGGGTGAACAGCAGCGTCTGGAGCAGAGAGTTGAGGTAGCACGTCCCTCCCTGGTTCTTAATGCCGCACAGATTGCTTCTTCCCCGGCGTGGAGGTGGCTCTTCTCCTCCCTTTGCAACTCTTCCCGTGGAGGCACCGGGAGAAAAACCTCCCTCCTCCTCTTCCTCGAAAAGATTCCCAAACATGCCTGCTTTTTTCCCCAAACAAGTTTTTTTTTTACTCTGATTGCTTTAGTTGTTCGGGTGCTCGATTCATATACTAGTCGAGCCTGGTATTTCGTGTGTTAGTACTCCGATTTGCCCTCTTGCTATCTCATCTTGGTCTTGCCAAGTTCTCTGTTGACAATGGCTGGACTGACTCTGAAATAAGAGGACTTCACGGGGCTAAACATAGCTACTATCACTGGTTGTGAATGCGTTTGAGTCGTAGTTGTCTTGGTGAGCTAGCAAGCTAGCAAAGCTACTGAATGACAGCCCAGAATCGACGAGACTGCTGAGAGAAAACAAGCTCGGGCTGTGGGTAGAGTTAATGCTCGGTGGCAGTCCCTCGATAATACTTTCGACAAAACTGCGTCTTCTTGATGTCTAATCACGAATACGCGTTTATTTCCAAGCTGCTACTTATGCTTTTATGCAAGATAGATTCGGACACACGCTTGCCCTGCCTCTCTCTGTCTTTTAAAAGGTACTAAACGAAAGGTAAATAAAAATACCGTTGGTGGACAGTAGGCAGCCATGTTTCTTCCAGGCAGTAGGTGGCGCGGTGAATTGTGGTACTTGTAGTGCCACGCTGCAATCTATTCATGTAATCGTAATAAAGACTACATTTCCTACAAGTCTTCTCTTCAACTTTACAAGAGGATCATGCCACTCTAGCACAAAACATGTTATGGTGTCTGGTTTCTCTAGATTCATCAAATGCACCAAATAAGTGAAGGCATGAAAACAGTTTTTGTACGTACTTCTTAACAGGCTCCTTTATTTTAAGTTCAATAATTTACTGTCACATTTTAATTGGCATAATGGATGCAGTCATGACACAGACAAAAAGAAAAGAACAGTCCTTTTGTTGGTGAAAGAAGAACATTTCCCATGAACAGATTGTTAAATATTCTTACAATGTTAAATGTTCTTATCTTACATAAAATATGTATTTTTACAGAAATGTTCTATTCGTGTCTCTGAAAAATAAGGGACAAAAATATATTTCCACACATTTTTACAGAATCTAAAGTTTACACTACATTTTTACAGAATCTAAAGTTTACACTATATTTGATTTGTCTTGCATTGAGGTACATCAGTTGATAGCGACGCACTGACAAGTCAAATTAGGCTATCTGTTGTTGTTGTGGTGTAACTGTAGTCTGAGGTTCAGCCCAAGACTGGACATGTACAGTATGTTTAAGGCACAGTTAGACTTTCTCAGACACACACACACACACACACATTTCACACATTCAGACAAGCATCTTCTCACACGCATATACATATACACAGACACACACACACACACACGCTCATGAATGCAAGTATGCACGCAGACGTACATGCATGCACACACAAGTTCACACAGACAGATAATCTTTTTCTCCTAGTGAGTTTTCAGCTTGAACACTTTAGAAAGAGGTGCTTTGGCACTGGAGTAGATCAGGTAAGATTCTCCTTTAGAGCTGAAAAACTCCCAGTCACTGCACCCAATAGTTGGGAGCCAATGAACAGGAACAAAGCCTTCATATCCCTGCCACCTGACAACAAAGAAGAGGAGTCAAATGTCAGCAATCAAAGCTTTATTTGCATTTCATAATTATGGGCAAAGATCTAAAATGGGCTGCTTGTGATGAGTACTGGTATTGTCTGGAAATATATCAACCATTAAGCTGTGTATCCCTAAGAGGATTTATGTCAGATACCACCAGGTTGTAGGCAATGAGGATGAACTATTTCACATTGTTGAAATCTTGAGTACCTGTAGAGAACGCTGTTGAGAGAGTAGGATTCCCCATCAAAGGAGTTGGCAACAACCAGGAAATTCTCCTCCCCCAGGCTGAAGAACTCCCAGTCCACTGCACTGGAGAGAGACAGGCAAATATTGGGAGATGAGGAGAGGATGAAAGGGGAGAAAGACGGTAACCAGGTCATTATACAAGAAGCGTCTCGTGGCCTCAAATCAAGAGTGTGTGCATGTGTGCGTGCACGTGCACCTGCCATGCGTGTCTGGTCACCAGTCGTACCTGTAGGTGACAATATCCTGGAAGCGGACAAACAACTGTCCACTTATATCCAGTTCGTAGATAGTGGAGTTGATGGCATATCGACTAGGCCCATTCCCATGGAGTCTACGTCCATTAGCAACAACCAAGAAGACTCTTCTGCCAATCTGGAACATCTCCCAGTCTGTGGCACAGAAGGTCTAGGGTAGAGAGAAGGAGAGACTATGTGTGGCAGTGTAAAGTGTAAATAACTTACTTGAAAGGAGAGGTGAGAGAGGTGCGTATCATAGATAGAGCAAAACATGTAAGAAACCAAAGTAAAAATTCAGCCGTTTCACTCATTTCTAGATGATTTCAGATGAGTTATTTCTACATGCCTCAAGGTGTGAGTCTGTGGAGTTCCCCTAAATCACAGACCCAACTGCGGTTTCTCGTGTGACTATCAATGTGTCAACACGCTTGCCTCAAATGTGGCTGGATTCAAATATATAATTCACTATCAGTTACATGTCAAAGCTGTATCTCTCAAGCAAATCATAGCTAACCACATGTTCTATTTTTGGCCTGTCTTAAATCCACAGACACACCCGTTTCTCGCTCTCTGTCTCTTTTTCATTAACCTTTTATCTTTCCCCGTCTGTATTCCCTTCCGTCTTTGTGCACAGCCGAAATGGTTTTTCATACTCAACTCAAAGATACAGATCTTATCAGAGGGAACCGAAGCCCAGATTGTGAGCACATAAATGGTATGGAAATCATGCAGCAAAATGCTACATTAAAGTGCCTTTAATCCTGACTCCCACCCACACCCATAATACACTTTCCAAATCTTCTCCCATTGTGTCTGGGTCTCCACCAGTTGTTTTTGAGCATCACGGTGATGATATGAAATTACCTTCAGTCTTTCTAGCAAAAAATACACTCTGCCACCATTTCCTCCCCCACCATAGGCAACAGAACCATTACTTTCTCTACTGTATGTTCACCACTTACCTTAATTGTTTGAAATATATGGAAGCTTCCATTGAGCCACACATAGATGACAGAGTCTACATGAGTGGTCACTCCATCAAAAGCGTTCGCAACCACCAGGAAATGGTATGGTCCAACGGTGAAGAACTCCCAGTCGTAAGCCCCTGATGTGCGCAGCGTCTGGTGAACCTCAAAAGACTTTGCTAACTTGTTCCACTTGTACACCACGCTGTCTATGGTGTGATTATTATTGCCTGAAAAATACACCAGAAAGATCATAGATGATAAGTAATTTTATATGTCATTCAGGAATTCTGAAAGTTAGCAATTACTGATTTGATGGATATGTATTTATCAATAAGGTGTAGAGTTTAACCTTGTCTGTGATTGGCCACAGCGAGATAGGTGTGTCGATTGATGTGAAAGGCCTCCCAGTCTCGTGCACAGTGGGTCCGCAGGGTCTGGTACTGCACAAACTGTTTTCTTCTCTTGCTCCACTTGTAAATCACAGAGAGCTCTGCCTCCGACTTCTTCTCAGCGTGCTCATCTGGCCCTCCCCCAGAGTTAGACACCACTAGAAACATCTAGATCGCAACAACAAAACAGAAGTAATATGAGTTGAGAGTCCACAAGTGGAACAAAGTGTGTGAGTGTGAGTGCATGTGTCCATTCAAAGCTATCCACACAATTTTGAATGTATGTATACATGCATTTGTTTGAAGCATTATGTCACTCTCTACCCCACCCCCCCATCTCTTCCCCCTCTTTATACCCTCTTGCCAATGCTGAAGTGTCTCCAAGCCAGGGCTCCATAGGTGCTGATATTCTGGTAGAGCTGGAAGCCTGTGTGGTTCCACAGGTACACAGCAGACCCAGAGGCTGTGGAACGGTGAGCCATAGCAGCCATCAGACCCACGCCGGGTACCTGGAACACCTGAACATAGGATGAAGGAAAGTTTATGAAGGAGTTTTTATATTGAGGTTCTACACACATTCAATTAAGTACTAGAAGAATAATAACAGAAAAATGATAATTACTAGGCAAGAGACCCTGTAGATTCACCCTATTTGCCCAAATTAAATTCTGGTGTCAGGCATGGACACTTCTCCACCCACAGGAAGTGACCAACTTTTTCCTAAACTGCAACACGCAAGCGCTCCGTCCAGAGAAAGCTGGACTCACCAACGTTAGAGCTTTTGCCTCTCTCTTGTCTTTGGTTTCCTTTGGTATACGTTACATGATTTCTGAGTTTTAAAGTTCCAATTTTTCAAACAGTTAATTCTCATCGCCATTTGGAGCTGCCAATGCACAAAGTTGCCTAGTGTAGCTTTAGGTTCGCTAACATCCAGGGGTTATGAGGATCCAATGAAACTAGATATTATGTACCATAATAATTATACAATACCTACCTCTACATCATATGTCTCTGAGCTGGTGGTGACGACCTGATGCTCCAAGACATAGTCCAGTCGTTTATGTTCTGAGTACGGAGACAGAGAAGTGAGAATTTTGTCATATTTTAGTCAGGTTGAAGAGAAACTTGCCAAATAGTGGATGTCTGATGGTTGACTCTCACCTTCTAGCACAGGGATCCAGACTGTACCGTCACAGAGGTAGAGGCCTTTCCTGAGCGGATTGAACCACAACTGGCCTTGTAGTCGCTTTGAACACAAGCGATCCAACCCTACCGAGACTTGCACCTCTGCCCCCGACAGCGCAAAAGCAAAACACAAAACAGAGAGAAAGACCGCAGACAGTCAAACAGGCAGACAGCTAGACACAGACATGCAGAGACAGACATAGTCTTGTGTTCCACTGGTCTGTATCATATGTATGTCATATATCTTAAAACTGAAGCGGAAGCGCACGTTACCGTATGAAGGCAGATCGCTGTCAGTCTCCTTCCCCTTGACAGGCAGGTCTAAGAGAATTGGTGGTACTGACAGTGCTGTGAGTCTGGGGTCAGAGGCGGGGCAGATCTGAGCGGTGGCATCAGAACCTGGCACCAGAACCAGCTGTCGGAGCAGACCCTGTACAGAGCGCAGTAGATAAGGAGAAAGATATTATTTACACAGGTGGTTTGGCAACTTTAAACCACCATGTGTATTGTAACTTGTGACAAAAAACAACTCTTACTGAAAACAGGCCTTTCCATTTGCCTCGACTGCCGATGTGGAACTTTGATCCCCGAATGTTTAGGTCAGAGGGGAAAGACCTAGAGGGAACCCTGCTCGCCAGACATGATGCAAACAATAACATAATTATTTCAAACAGCTGAAGTAAAGCTCTGAATGAATCACAACCCTCAGGAATGAATCAGTAGACTCCTCCACTCTTGTCTTTCTAGGTATGAAACATAACACTTAGAGGAATTTTACTTATATATGATGTATGGGTTCTGATATTCTACCTCTCTGTGCGCCAGAGGGAGTTTCCACCATTCCACTAAAACCATCTATCACATACTGTCAGACCAATATGATGTGCCTATAGGGTGTGAGTAGATTTGGAGCTGTGCCATCATGTTGCGATGAAGGATCTACTATCCCTCAAGGGAGGGAACGGGCAGAGCGGTTCAATGGCGTGTAAGAGAGTGAATGAAAGAAACAGGGACAGACAGAGAAAACAGGGAGAGATGGGTAAAGAGAGGACATGAGGGAAGGTTTAGAGAAAAAGATTGGTTACATACAGAGATAAGCAGCACTGACAAGGAGCAAAAAACAACAAACAACAAACAACAAACAATAAACTCACATTTCCAGTGGTGGGCTGCAGTCCACTGTGAGCCTGGCATGACGGCCACTAATGGCTAAAACCAGGGTATGCCATTGGTTATCAGCCAATCGCGTGCCTCCAAACACCCATTGCTCTGTGATCCCTCCATGACCTTTGAAGAGAAAGTGCAGACGGTTTTTCGAGAACCTCAGCCCCAGTTTGAGCCGTCGTTCCTCGTCGCTCTTGACCCGCCTCTCCTCCTCCCGCAATCCTCCATTTATATTCTTCTCTTTATTCCTTTCGAAATTTTGTCCTTCATTTTTCTCCTCCGCAGTTCTGTCCTCTTCTTTTTTTTCCTCCACCAGAGAAACGATGTATTCATTTCTCTGGAAGAAAAAGATAAAAATATTCACATATATTCACACTCGGGGGTTATACCTATGAGCCTTTGCAAGATGGATGCTTACCTTGGGTGCAATGCGAGTGACCTTTAACGTCACAACAATAGAGAATTCTTGGGGGAAGAAGTCACAGTTCACCAGGAGCTGGGAGGAGGGGAAGCTCAGGGAAGTGTGAGGGCGAGAGAAATGTACACCCCTCACCCCTCCGGTCTGCCTCATATGCACCCCTGGCGCGAGTTTGGATGTGTCCCTCTCGAGGACAAAGGACAGAAGGTCCAGAGGCAGCAGATCTGCAGAAAATAGACAGAGAAGTCAAGAAGTTTTGTTTTCATCACTTCACCCAGCGAAGTGTCTTCACCCACTTTTATACAGAAATTGCTCTGCTATAAAGTAATAAACTAATTACTGTCATTGCATGTCCTTGAGTCCCTGAATCCCCTGGTGTCTGAGAAATGCCCTGGGTGATGGAAGGGCCACAGTAGGGGGTTGATTGGGTGTTATTAGGAAAGTCACCCATTGGGAAGGGGAAATGACGTTAGCGATTCACTGATTCCCAGTCGGATGTGAGTAATCATATAAACATCATATAAACACAGCAGATTTGCATAGACGTTTTGTGGAGTCTGTTAACACCTTCTTTGTACAGTAAAGATGTTCATTTGAGCTAATTTTGCACGCACATCTGCACACACAAGCACTCCCACTCTACTGTAAGCAAACACAGTTGGAATTATCCAAAAGAATTTCACCTGGAGGGCTTTCCCAGGTTTCATTCAGATGAAACCATAAACCATCCATTAAGCAATCATTAACTGAACATCAGAGGCGTTAAACTGAATAGACAGGATGAGGTTGGGTGGATAACAAAGAAAAGAATAGAATAGAATAGAATAGAATAGAATAGAATAGAATAGAATAGAATAGAACAGAATAGAATAGAATAGAATAGAATAGAATAGTACCTGTACAGTGTTTCCATGTCTCCGCGGCTGTGTCGGCGACCCTTAACCCCAGGAGCAGGAACACGAGCACGAACGTCAGCAATGACATCACCGCCAATCACAAACAGCCTGCTTGGTCCAGATGCCAACTGGCCCTCATGCCTTCATATCGAAGGGATTTCTCTGTCTCTGTCTTTCTAGCTGTCTCGTTCTCACTGCACACCAAAGGAATGTGTGTTCTTCAACAAATAGATCCCAGGGAGCATCTCCAGATCAACCAAATCCAGATAAAAATGTCTAGCCAGCAAACTGAAGCTCATCAAAGTTGCACTTCAATCTGAAAAAAGGTGTTTGTTTTTTTTACAAAACCGTATACCAATTAAAAAATACTTCAATAGTAGCAGCGGCAGACAGTCCCACAGCATCTGTGCTTGGAGAGGAATCCATTCAGCTGTGTGGAGAATCCCGTACCTACGCCCCCTTTTAAATCCCTGAGCCATGCAAATCACTAACCAGCATGTCACTCATCCTCCCTCAACCGTCTCTGATGATATGGACCTGCCAGAGGGGCGCTCAGCTGCTCCGCTTTGTTTGTGTGTGCTTGTGACAAACAGACACAGACTGACAGACAAGCAGACAGAATATGAATATTTCAACGCAACGGTATAGCGCAGGTCTGTGAAAACTTCCCCATGACATCCAGTGCACTAAAGGGGTCTTTGTTGAGGAAATTAATTTTTAATTAAAAGGCAAAAAACAACAGTAGAGAACCTTTATTATTATTTATTACCTGGGAAACCAAGGTATGTGTGTGTGTGTGTGTGTGTGTGTGTGCGTGTGTGTTTTGTCAGAGGTAGCCTGAGGAGTTTGTCTAGCCCATCTGGCATCTCTGAACCCAGCGGTGATATTAATATTAAACCTGGACAAATGTTATTTCTTAAAAATGTAATGAAATATGTGCACAGTGAAATTAGTGCCGTGGACAGAGTAGTTGGAGAGGTCAAATAGGTCAAACCAAGACAATTCTGATAGTGTCAGGTAAGTAGATGAAATTTCAAATACTTTCCTGCCATTTCCTCAGTTTGCTGGCACTCGATTTATACTCAGTCTCAACAAAACGTACACAGAGATACACTCATGCACACACACACTTGAATTCAGAGACCTAAATCATAAGGTAAAAAGAAATGTTTTCAACCTGCTTTTAAAAGAGTTCAATGTTGGAGCATCTTTCGGGTCCTCAGGCAGGGCATTCCATCTACTTGGAGCAGAAAGCAGCTTCCCCTGCTTTACGACGAGTACGCCCGACGGTTAAAAGGCCATTGCCTGCAGACCTGAGAGTTCTTGCTGGATCATATCTGATAAGCATGTCTTTTATATACTGTGGTGCGAGGGCATTTAGAGCTTTGTATGAGAGTAGCAGAATCAGTTCTAGTATTGACTGGGAGCCAGTGCAGAGATCTAAGAACAGGTGTTAAGTGTTCAGTCTTTTAGCTCCAGTAAGAACTCGTACAGCAGCATTTTGGATCAACTGCAGTCGCCGCACAGCTGTTTTTTGGGAGGCCAGTAAAAAGACCATTACAGTAGTCTAGTTTACTGGTTATGAGTGCATGCACTAGTTTTTCAGAATCTGCTTGTGACACAAAAACCCTTAGTTTTGACCATGGCCTGGTGGTTACTAGGGAAGTTATTAATCAGTGTGTGTGTCAGTGTGACATAGTGGAATCTCAGCTTCTCTCAGATCTTACAGAATCCTTTAATCTACTGTTCAGCACATTTACAAGGCAAATGCACTTAGTTTTTCTTCTCGCCCACATTAGGATAACAGTTGACCATTTCCCCTTGCTTCTTTTTCTCTATCCATTCAATGATCTTGCTTCCTTCCAGGCATGGCAGTAGATGTCGTACGCCACATTCAGTTTCACAGACGGACCCGTTCATGAGCCAGGAACGTCAATGCCGATAGCCCTCTCATTCGCGTGCCTTTCCTTATTCCTGGTTAGACTGCTATCAGTCTTCTCTCTGTTCCAGTTGTATTGAATCTGATCATCCAGTCAGATCATCAGCTGAGATCTAGGGTTCTGAGGCACACGTGACACAAGACACCCTTAGAAATTATCCGCTGAGATATAATTATGCCCACGTAACTTGAAATATTAGAGCTTTGATCTACGTTGCTTCCTTCAACATAAATGGCCTGTTTTTTTAAGAATACTATCTGAGACCAAACCTCAGATAACCAAGGTTCAACAGCACCACCTGCCTGTCTTAACTCATGCCACTTAGTAGATGGCTCTATCCTGAGTGCCTTGCAGTACAAGTGCATACATTTTTAGCAGCGGTGGCCCCAGTGGGAATTCAAACCCCCATCTTACATAACGGTCCACACACCAACTATATATGTGTAACTCAACACCACAGACATCTAACAATTGACAAAATGTATAGCAGGCGGCAGGGTGGCTCACTCGTGTCCTTGAGACTGAATCCCTACCTGCTGACGTGTTGCAAGTACCCCTGGATAATACTTAAAATGTACTAGAAATAGCAATGCAGATATTAAGTATTAATACAGGATACCAAAAGTCAGTCTTGCCAGCCACTTTTCCTTCTTATCCCTAACAATATCCCCGTTAGGTAATAAAGCATCATATACACACAGTAACATTTCAGTAGGTTAACCACACAGAATACTCACAAGTACACACCGATGAAGCTTGTGACAGGGAACCTGAGTACCAAACTATATTTATTGTATACAGTAGTAAAAGACGACAAATAATGTACAAATCAGTAGAGAAACAAATAACATGACAAGACCTGTGGGTACAGAACATTTATCTCCCCAGCTCCATTAGTTAACCACCCTCCCCTCCCAATATGCAACAAATTGCATGCATCACTGTGTATTGTAAACAGATATCAGAGACACTCATCACCGCCAGAGACATCCTCATCATTCTGTTAGCAACAATGCTCTCCAAGGTGTTCACGACAAATGCCTTGTTACCACTGCCTTTAAAACGCAAGGAAACAATATATTAAAACAGTTTGACAGTTGGCATCAGTCTCCGGCGATGACAGGTGTCTCCAAAATGTGTTCAATACAAATGCGGCGTAGTGACTTGTTGGGATAGTCATGCTCAAACTGGAAGCTGCCCCCTTCCAAACACATCTAGAATCAGTTGCCCCAAGCTCCATCCTCCAGGACAACATAGAGTTGATGAGACATCTGACCTCAGAACGGTGTTGAGGAACATCATCTCGATTATTCCCTCCCACAGCCCACACTTAACTTTTACCCACCAATGTAAAAACCACAAGCAGAACTGTTTGAAGAATGCTATCAGGACTGGCCCACTTCAACAGAAAAGAGGGGGAAAGAGTCATTCCATGTCAGGAATCTTCCCTTCTACTGCCACACCCCACCGACATTGACTAAGGATGTACCTCAATAGTGTAAAATAACTTCCTCTCATCGTCCTGCACAAAGTGAGCACTTGTTTATAGTGCTATGGGAACCCACTGAACAACTTGCACTTAATGTGTGGGCGTTAAAGAGAAGAGGAGGCAAATTACCACTAATGAAGCACAAACTTCCTTAAGTATGATAGTTTAAACCTTGCCCTTTGCTTTCAGACTGATCAAAGTACATGAAATATTAAACAAAAGTTCTGTCTTTGGAGTACTGGTCCAGGCCCCACAACAGTCATCTAGCATCCATTCTGATACTTCTGTACACAAAGAAACAAGCCCCCTGGGTAATAATACATTTCTTAAAAGAAAAGAAAATACAAAAACAGAACTGTTTAGCAAAAGCACCTAAAATGCAGAGAGAATTAAAATACGCTGAGACAGAAGAGCAAGGGTCACTGCTCAGAAGAGAAAACAGGAAAGTGAATTGAAATGGAAGCAGGATTTATATTAAGTTCAGGTAGTGCTTCCATCTCAAAACATTTCCATGCCAACTGACCGTGACCCTGGTCACAATGGCAAAAGGCTCGCATCTGACCCGCAATGGATGAAAACCACGACAAACTACCGGATACTATGCTTTCACTGGAGAGAGAAGCACTGACAAACCAGGAACAACCGTGTCGCTCATTGATCCGATCGCAACCCACGGTGCTGGAAGAAGTGTTGTCCTGATCGGCCAGCAGAAAGACCATTGACACTGGCAAAGGTTCAGTCCTGGCTGAGACAGTAGGAGCCCCCCCCACCTGACACACTGACGAAAAACCATGACAGACATCTTTAAACAGGAAGAAATAATAATAATAATAACATAATAATAATAATAATAAGAGAGAAGCTGAGAGGAGTGATGGGGAGGGGAGGGACAGTGGAGGTGGCTGAGGGCGTGGTCTGAGGGTGGCCGTCAATAAGGTGGGAGGGGCTTAGCAGTGCCCACCCGTCTGCTGCTGGAAAACATCTATGGTGTCTTCATCTTCCATCTCCAGCTGAGAGGGGGAGGGGGAAAGAGATGTGTACAGATGAGTAAACGGACAACAAAATAATTCAATCTATATCCACGACTTTCCTTCCGCATTTGTCTAAATTCATTTGGAGCAGCTCATCACCGGTACATGATTGACACGCCTTTGTGCTGTCAATGTTAAGTAAAACTACATCCCACTACCCGAATCACAGTCTGTTGTAATCACACTGAAGTAGTCATTCTTTTTCTGAAAACGACTGCTTTCTAAGAGAACGCTGAAGGTCTCCATCGGCGACAGGCCTCTTGCATGTTTCCATGTTGCAATAACACACTTTCAGTGAACTGGAGATATAGTTTGGTGCCTGGGGTCAAAGTGAATGTTATGGTGGACAGAGCATAATTTCTCACCTGTGCAGGTGTATCCGTCTCATTGATAGGCTGGCCATCGAACCTGAACCTGATCTGCCTTATTGAGAGACCCTGCAGGAGCAAGAGAAACGCAATCAATCAGGACTGACTTACATCCCTCACAATGCAAAGAAACAAAACACCCAAGATGATGATCCCATATCCAAACCAAGAGTTCTGGTACATGAAGGACTGTGAAGTGTACAACTTGAGATAGATGAGAGGAAGCATGAGATTTACCAGCAATTCAAACATGGATGTCTGATGAATGACAGGAAATGAGATTAGTAATTTGGCCTTTCAACTCACCTGTCGTTCACAGTAAGCCTTCATTAGTTTGCTGAGGGGTGTGTGTCTTTTGATTTTAAACTGGACCACCGAACCGTCTTGCCCTGCAACCTTAAGGTTGATGTGATCATTCTCAGTCTTGACTCCCTCCTATGAGAAACATGTTAAACAAGTTAAATACCATGGGAGATGGTGGCATGCTGAAAGTATTAAAGGTGCTGAAAACAAAAGCCGGTTACAATGACAGCCATCAGCCACACTGCACTGAGCGCACTATCAGCAGAAAAGTACACCAATGAAGTACTTGACTGCTCGTAGTCAAGCCTGTAGCATTATGGCAATGTAAGAAGGCAGCGCTCCACGTGTGGCCTTGATTTGGGGTGAAATAGTAACACATTCTGTAAATACTGATAGCTGGCCAAAAGCAACTGGATATAATAACAGGATGCCTTGCTTGCCGGGCAGTCACAGATGCTAGCATGTTAGCTTCGTGCTAGGTGGCTAGCAGCACGCTAGCTCTTCAGGCGCGATGCTGAATTTGCTATTGCTACCGGCAACTGGCTAACACTGCTATCGGTTTGGTTTCGTTGTATGTAGCCTAGCAAGCACAGAAACATTAAAAATACTAGTAGCAGCACGGCTAGCGTAGCTTTTTATATCAGTGCGTCATCGCCGTTGGTGCTCTATTGTCGCCGCTGCAGTTGCGGCATTTGCGGCGTTGCGGACATAGCGTGGTGCCGTTTCGACAAAGAAAAATCCGCAAATGACAATCATGGTATAATTAATAATTGAGCTAACTATTTTCGAGTTCGCAACTGATATGACGTTATGTCACCTAATTCCATCTAAAGTATGATGTATAAACACGTATAAATGGAAAGATGCATGTACAGGCACTCATTCATTTGCGAAACAAACACTGCGCCGATTCGAGAAACGTGCAAACCAGGCCATTTTAGATTGCACATCTGAGCAATGGTTTGGCAAGAGCTTGATTTAGCCATCACTTTACATCTGCGCTTTTCTAAATCAAGATGTCTTACCTTTGGCTTTTCCTCTGACATCTTAGCTAGATTTCTTGTGCCGATTTTCAGGAAAAACCGTTAATTGGGATTTATTTCTCTCTCCACCGCTTTCTGTCCTCTCTTTTCCTCTAGTGACGTGAACGCGCTTGAACTCCCGTTGCATCTAAACGATTGGATCCGGGGAAGCCACGTGACGTGAAATCACGGCGGCGCGGATACGGGAGCGCGCACCTATGCCAAATACTCGATCACGCGAAATGGAGAACCCGCCATGGGGAGGGGGGGCAGCTTTTTGCCTTACCATATACTGTGTAAGCTACTTTTAGTGTAATTTTATAAAGCAAAAAAACGGAAATGCTTTGACAGCGCAGTATAACTGTTATCTGAATCTGTGATATTAAAATGAATATTATAAAATATACCCTAAGCTAACTTTAAGCAGGGCTTTTGTTGACCAGACGGGGGCGCTCCAACACTTTCAGCTTCAAGACTGATAGAGGGTGGGTTCCTTACCGAGATTGTGCAATTCATATTTTGCAGATTACAGCATTTTGCAGGATAAATGCCAGACCTTGTCCTACTGACATTTTTATATTTGACATTTGACAAATAAAAACAATGACACATATTGAGGAGAAAGTTTTTGTTTTAATAAAACTACAACATAAGTCCACACACACAACACAAAGTCCAGTGTTGCAGGTGGAATTCATAATTGGTTGAAAGAATTTGATTAGGCCTAAGATTTTACATGGGCTACTACAGAATTTCAATCAAACTATAACTTCACCCATTCAACTTAAATACATGAGCTATTTATCAGAGTGCAAAGGTGTAGATTTAATTTTCACTTCACTGTAAAACAAAAATATCTCAGAGCCCTAACCTGATTCTAGTAGGTAACAAGTAACAAAACAGCAAAAATGACCACTAAGAAGTAAATTTTGCTTTAAAATATGCATACGATGGAAAGGAGTAAATTTGCAATTTAAAGAATCACAGAAAATAAAAATAAAAATGGTTTGCCAAAATATCTCATGGGCAAAGCCAAACTGAAAATATGTGGATGAAACAGTCTTTGATAAACAACAACAAACAAACTGTTGAGCAACTGTTACGATTCTTTCCATACTGTACAATTAAAGAGTCAACCAAATCAGGAATAAATAAAAAAAATAATAATAATCCTAGTGGAGCCACAGGATACTCTAGTATTGTACTGTCAAAGAACACTGCTGCTACATCTGTCTGGTCTAATCATTTATTATAGCCTCTTTGATCATTACAGATCATTACAGTGAACACAACATTTCTTAGATGGACCTGTGCATGCGCACGATGAAGTGGAAATTTTGTTGGAAATGGTTTTAGATTCGTTCTTAGGTCTACATCTATCCTTGTAACCACAGGGTGTTGGTGTCCACGGGGAGAGAAGTCAAAGGTCAGGGCGAAGCAGGAAGTTTGTTGTATAAAGTCAAAGGTTGCTGATCATCTCACGCAAATTTGGAGTACGGGTTTGCTCCGCTTAGACCTAGAGAAACAGAAGACAATCAGCAAAGTGATGCTCTGATTTAACGAGATACATTGTGTCAAGTCTAAAGTGGGAAAAAGATCATTCATCTCACTCTCACATTTTGGGGTTTTTATTGATGCTTCACACAGAGTTCCTTTGAAAGTCAAGAGCTCACAAAGAGGAATTGAACTTTTGTCACAGAGGAATGGGGAAACACACCAACACTATGGGAAATGAGTGCATGTGTGTGTGAGAGAGAAAGGGATATAGTGAGAGAGAGTAGGTGTGTCATCGAGTGAGAGAAGACTGGAGAGCTCACCATATTTTTTCCTGATATCGTCATGTCTCTGCTTCATCTCTGTCCTCCTATAGAGACAAAAACATTGTCTTGAGAGCAATATAATGACAAACACTACTGGGTGTGTGGGCATGTGTGGGTCACAAACCAAACACAGTTTGGCCTCGTTTGTGCTCCATCATTGCTGTTATGCATCCTTCTCCTCTTTCAAGCAGTAACTCAAAACAACCAAGTACAATGCAATTTCAAGTTCATCTGTGAAAATGCCTCCTCACCTTTCTTCTTGCTTGGTCTTTGTCTTATCGGCCTGTCTCTCCATCTTGCGGTCAAATCTTTTGGATCTGGCACACAAAGACACAAGACCACAGTGCAGTTATGTTTTTTTTTATAGATGAGACACATTTAGGGTGAGAGCTGAACAGTTTGGGAAAGTCACAGTCAAGTCCACAAGTACAGGAAGCTCACAGTGACCACACCAAAGCTAACATAATCATACATAGCCATATCATCTACACATTAGAGGCCTGGTTAGATTACATTTCTCCACTGAATACACACTGATAACATGATTACACATAACCCTCCAATTCATTTAGTTCCAGACATGGCACTTACATCTCATACCTTACCCCATAAAATCACCACAAGCAAAGAAATGTTTTGCAAACAAAACAATACGGGTCTACTGGTTGATTAAAGGTACATTAAGTAACCATACTAAATCTGCAGGGTTTAATGAAGTTGTTGATCAATACAAATAACTCAACAATTAGATTTCTGGCCTCCAAAAACTCACTTTCCAGCCCCAGAAGATGTAAGTGTGTGGTGGGGGGTAACTGAGAAATAGAGACTAAATAGAGGCCAGATTCACAAAAACTACTTAGGAAAAAATCTTATTGTTAAGCTTAGCTTGTTACTATTTTTATTTGGTGTATGTTTCATGAAACAAAGTTAGCAAAATAGACAGTTAATAAGCCTTAAGCCAAAAGGCAGTATACTTATTTAAGTACAACCTGAATATAGACACTCTAAATAATTGTTTTCTAGATGAAAGTACTGTGGTTTGCAGCTCTGGAGGAAAATCCCCATTTCATGCTTGTTTACATCTCGGTTACTAGGTATGCCCTATTTGAGAAGTTTGTAATAGAGGAGACTACTCTTAAGAAAATATTGGGGAATAGCACTTAAGAGCCTTCTTAAGAACTTCCTAATATTTCTTCTTACACTAGGTAACCTCTCAAGGTCTATCATGAGAGCACATTTGTGAATCCGACCCCAGGAGCACCACTGTTTTCAAAGAGCCTGACTGTGCTGCTGGCCACCATATGAGCTGAAGCTAAGGTGTGACGTGGTGCCTCCATCTCGTTATGTAGGATGGCAGCATTCCCTTATTGTGTTACCGATCAGCCTGATAGGACCGTTTCACAGCTCGCTGCAGACTTACCCAAAGTTTTCACACTTGCAGCAGCAGAACAGGCAGACCAGGAAGGCGATGATGATGATTCCACCTATCACTGCCAAGGTGATTATCAATGCCTGGAAGTTCACTGCATGACAGGGAATGCAGAAACACGAGGAAAACAACCAACGTCAGCGACACCACAGAAATGCCATCTAGATTTAGCATGTTGATATACTTCCTCTCCTCACTCTAAATGCTTTTTAAAAAACCTTCTACCTCATATCTTTAGCTCTTATTTGATTTATTTTCCTAGCTTTTCTCTTTTACATGATCATTCTGGTTGTAGGAATATTGTCAGGGACTTCCCTACTCCTACACTCATTGTAAGTCATAAACAAAATTGTGGTGGGAATGTGAGGCTGAGGTCAGCTCTGTGTG